>PVPY01000345.1:0-73403 GCA_002982035.1 Fusarium algeriense | reverse complement strand
ACGGGCGAGACAACTGACGTTTGCTCTCTTTCTCACAATGTTCATTTGAAAACATTAAACTTGGCAAAGACGACTTCATCAAGTGTGAATAACCGAGGCGGGTAAATGTGCGTTAAGTTTTCTTGTGAATTTCCCCTCTCGAGTGTCACAGTCATGATCCCAAAACCAATCAATCAGCAAATAATCACAGCGCTCCCAAAGAGACAAAACCATTATATCGGAAATATTCATTCAATGCTGGCGTACAAGGCCGCATCTATTAATCATTAACGTGCTAAATGGCTCCCAGCCACATTGTAGATTGTTCCATGCCTGATTATCCATCATAATCAAAAAGGTCTCAGCGTAACCCGACACCTTTATCGACTATGTTCAGCTGTGTAACATGCATTCAGCCTGCCTCTATCTGTCATCAAAATTATCATCCGTCAAGACCCCTGAATCAGGCGGCCTTGGTGCTCGTCTTGCGCGTCATAACCTTGGTGATGGCATGTCGAATAGTGACTCCAGCCTTCTCAATATCCTTCTTGGACAGTCCTGAAGTGACGCAGATTCGCAGAGCAGGTTGAGCGAACCACGTGCCATCCTTGGGCTTGGCAGCATGGGCATAAGGTCTGGTCTTGGTTCTCGTGATCAAGACGCCGTTGGCAAGAGTCTATACAAAAGTCAGTTCACTGCCATCCATGTTTCAGTCCTCGACACACGTACCTCTTCCACACAGTCCAATAAGATTCGTTCTTGGTCTTCTAGTTCGAGCTTACGGGCAGCGATAACTTCAGGCTTAAGAACAAGAAGCAAGATAGGGTTCTCGGGATCGCTAGGGCTATAAACCCAATCACTGCGAGGGTCCAATTGAGCCCTCATAGCCTTGATGTTCTCGCGGGACTGAGTCAAAATTTCGGGGTTACACTGAAGTAAGTTGAGGGTCTCGCTGGCGGTGACAGCCAACATGGCGGGGAGAGCGGCAGAAAAGGTGTACGCAGAAGAGGTGATGCGCTGGTGCTCAACGACGTCCTTGGGACCAGCACAGAAGCCGCCACCGGCGCAGAGAGGTCCAGCAAGAGAACCAATAATCATATCAACCTGCTGGGGATCAACGTTCTGTGCCTCAGTAATACCACGGCCAGTGCGGCCGAGAACACCAAAAGACCAGGTCTCATCCAGAATAACGCGGAACTTGTACTTCTCCTTAAGCTCAACCAGACGGGGCAAATCGATAGAGTCTCCAGAGAGCTCAAACAGGCCCTCAGTAACAACGAAACGACGGGTAAGCTTCTTGGCATTGGCCTGCTCCTTGGCAACAGCTTTCATAGCAGCCTCCAGATCGTCCATATCATTGTGATCAAACCAGCGGATGGTGCTTCGCGATTGCTCAAGACCCTTACGAATAGAGAAGTTGACATTGCGGTCGGCGATGATGACGTCGCCACGCTTGCAGAAAGAGGGAATGACACTGGAGATGGTGCTGAAAGATTGAGCGTAGACAATGCAGCCTTCGGTGCCTAGATACGCGGCAATGTCGGCCTCGGTCTTCATGTGAACGTCCTGGGTACCGTAGAACTGGGGAGGACCACAGGGGCCGACACCGTAGGTGCGCAGAACCTGAATAGCCTTCTCCTTAATCTGATCATTGCCATTGAAGTTGTAGAAATTGTAGGACGCGAGGTTGGTGACAGTTCGGCCGTTAGCAAGTTTAGACTTGGGACCAGTAGGGCTATAGGCGATGTTAGATGCTGATTTTGACAAGACTGCGCACGCAGCTGGACTAGGTGATGCTCACCCGACAAGGACAGGAAGACGTTCGGCTTCAGCAGCCTCGAAGGCGGTCTGCTCGGCGACAAGAGGCTCAGGCTGCCATTCATCGATTAACTCCTCTATTTCCTGCGAAGAAATCGGGATTAGTGATCCTAATTCTGCGAAATTGGGAGATCTGGCAGTGTTCTTACATCCTCTCTCAACTTGACGTAGTTCTGCTTATGCGTCGAGTACGAAGGCGACAGGAGATAGCGGATAAAGAAGAGGAGCAGCACAAGTTCGATGGCGGATCGCACGGGGTCGTTCTGATAACTCGACTGGATATAGCGCATAAACACTGCAGAGCCGGGAACTTTGTGGAAGTAGACTGAGGCTTGTTCGAGGATATCGCCCAGCCGGGCTTGGAGGGCATCGAGTTCCATCTTTCTTCAATTGTCGTCGTCACTCTTTCCGTCAACTTGTATCGGTCTTCGTATAGTCTCGGTCAGCCGTAAAAGAGTAGTGATCCGTCTTGGAGCGCGTTGTTGATAGGAGTTGAAACGGACGTCGACAGAGGATTCTGAATTGTCAAGTTACGGTCCATCAATTCATTTGCAGGCACATGGGTCTACAAAGGGGCCTCCAGGTCCCTCAAACTTCAAAGCGAGTCAAGCTACCGAGGCTGATTGGCTGCGCTGATTGGCCTCAAGGATCCATATCTTACAGGGGCTTAACGGGTACCTGACGGTCATAAACAATAAGACCAAAGGCCATCCACTACAGGGGAACTGTAGGGGTCATCGGATAGCCCGGAGAATGGGAATACGTAAAATGAGCTTACTGGACTTCGGAATAATCCAATTAAAATCACAGCAAATTCGATGGAGAGTTCGATACACAGTTTGTTTCTATCGACGGCGTAGGCTAATAGTAGAAAAGAATGTTCAAAAGGCATTATTTGCATTTAGGTCTAGAGTTTCTGCCATGGATGTGTTTCTTCCTTTCATTGTACACATTATAATAAGTTTAAAAGAGAAGTGCGCCTTGTACCAAAAAAGATCAGTCCAGTTCAGCCAGTGAATGTTGNNACCTCCTCCTGTCTCCATCTCCCACCATCTTCTATGAAACCTCAACCTATGCATGTGCATCCACTCAAACTGCTGAACTGAAAAGCAAAACAAGCAAAAAACAAAAACTTCGCATTCCACAATTTTTCTGTGGACAGAAACAAGCCCGATAGTCCAGTGACATGACTCCGAGGGACGCTCTGTCTCGAGATTCACGCTTAGAAGAGCTTGATCTTTCCAGTTGCTGAGGAATCAGCACCACCAGTGTGAGTCTTCGTATAAGCAGCACCAGTGTAGCCTTGCATTCCTGTACCAGTAGCCAAGGTGCTATTGGTGTTGTCCTGGTTAAGGTTGTTGGGCTGAACCAACTTGAAGCTAAGTGACTTAAGGGCATTGCTGATGGTGTCAGGTGGCATATATTTACCAGCCACAACAGGCCCAACAATCAGACCAACGAAAACAACGAGAAGCGTGAAGTAGAGGATGGCGTATCGAATCACACGTCTGCGTCTAAGCTTGGACTGCTTCATCGAGTAGATAGGAGGTCGAATTTGTCGGCTGATGCAGGTTAGAACAAGCTAAACATGATAACTGGAGATGAGGAATACATACCTAGGGCGAAGCCAGAAAAGCATCATAGAGTGAAGCATGTCAATCTTGGGAATTAAGATGACAGGTGCCATGAAGAAGAGCAGCCAATGACCCAACACGAAATCAGCGGCAAACATGGAGAGTTCGGTGATCTTGCAGAGGAACTCTCGAGCAGGCTGAGAGATAGTGTGCCACCCCATCGAGTACCACTTTCCAGTCCAGAAAGCAATGTTGGCAGTGTCTGACTTGAATTCACGGGTGAGGGCGAGAGACACAATGAGCTTGACGAAGAAGCGCTGGATCGCTGTCACAGCAATCATACCAGCCAAGGTGCGGGTAAAGTTAAAGCCCTCGAGAACAAACATGCCCAGGAAGGAAATTAGGAGGAAGATGACAGCAGTAGCGTGAGCAATAGCGGCGAGAACACTGCCAAACTTTTTGCAGCACATGCTGAGGAGGGGACCCATACAGCAGGCCATGCCGAACATAGCAGCCAAGACACCTGCATTAACAGCGATGGGGGCAAAAGAGATGACAAGGAGACGGATCAAAGAGTCGGTTGCCTCGGGCTTGCCTTTGACAGTATCCTTCTGCTTGGCTTGCGCAACACCAGTTTGGGCATTGATGAATAAATACGGAAGAATCGTGACGACGGCAAGCATTAGGGGAGAAAAGATCTCGCTGAAGAAGATGTTGGCAAAGGGGGCGCGGGGAACGTCCGCAGACATCTTAGCAGAGGGATCTCCCAGGGTCTTTCGCTTATAACCAGTAAGACGAGTTCTAGAGAGTCGGCAGTAGGAAATCCAAGATGAAGCGTGGCTGCGAGAGTTGCCACGGGATAACCATCGGAGATAATCTCGGTAGTCGATGAAGAAATCGGTCCATGCGAACTGGTGAGGATTGTACAAGAAAGGCGAGATGGTCAAGGCAAGAAGTGTGATCCAGAAATAGATCAACACACCCTTCCAGACAGTGAGAGTCGCGAAGAGAAGCATCATGAGTAAACGGGCGCCAAAGTAAATAGCTGGTCCGGCAAACCGAGAATACAAGACACCAAAGGGAATACGTGCAGTAGCGAAACCACGACCCGTACCAATGTATCGCGCACCGCCAAACGAGATATTCTGCTGCACAGAGTTCGCATAGATCTGACAGACGAAAACCTCGAACATGAGCGAGAGGGAGCAAAACTGCTTCATCAATCGGACGAAGGCGCGCCAGAAGCCACGCTCCATCAACTCCTGAACAATAAGAGGGATGAAAGAGAGGAACAGAACGAAGAGAATGGAAACGATACATCGGTAAATCCAGTCAGTGAGAGCATCGGTATTTGCACAACCAGTAGGGTAAAGAGGGTCAGTGTCGGGGACGTTTCGGTTGTACTCGCAAGGAATTGTCTCATGGCGGAGAGCTCCAAGGTTGACCATAGTAATCATGAACATCTGAACGGAGAACATGATGAACATGTTGTTCAGATGGAAACCAGGATGGGCATAGTAGAAGGACAAGAAACGATCGAGAGGAAGTTGAGTGCCAAGGTAATAGTACTCGCGGGACAAGAACTGTTCACCCATACCAGTACCAATCTTGGTTGTGAAGTTGAGCACGGAACCGAAACCCAAATCACGACCCTTACCACACTGGAAGTATTCACATTGCTTGATGCGTCCACCGCGAAGAATGGCAGTCATACCAGCGTAAATATCCTCGTTCAGATGAAGACCCTTCTGAGCCTTGGAGACACCACCACGAGTTGTCATGAAGATACCGTTCAGGAAATCGGGATGTCCGTAATGAAGCTTACCGCCGATTTGAGCCATGGTTCGAGCAAACAAAGTACCAAATGTCTGTTCCTTACCAGCGGCGATGTCACCAAGAATACCGATGTTCTCTGAGAAAATGTACTCTCGCATACCGAGAATGGCAACAGGGGAGTTAACATCGTTCTTGACACCAGGGGTGTAGGGGGAAACGTTGTCGGTCTTCATCTCCTCAAACTCGGCCAACACGCTGCGAATCTTGAGACATTCTTCAAGGTAGTTGTCCTGGTTGGCATCGATAAGCTGGATGTACTCGCCACGGTAGAAGATGATGGAGTGGTTCTGGTTGTCGGACTTGCCATCACCAAGGATAGGGTTGCCAGAGAGTTGAACACGGAACTTAGGACGTCGCATGCCGTTCTCCATAACTTCAGAGTGACCGTCAATAAGAACAGAGTAGAGACGGGGCTCTTCTCCTTCAGCAACCGGGGGTTCTTCGTCCAAATAAGCGATTTGAAGGTCGGGGTAGGCACGGAGCAAGAACTCGGCATTTTCCATCTCTTCCTTCTTGAACTTGGAGAATCGCTGCATAGAAACGACAATCTTGAACTTGCGGCGAGCCATGCGCTCGAGTTCACGTTCGAGCTTATCAGTGTTGCCTCCGAACATCTGAACAACCTCAGGGTTTTCGACACGGTAGAGAAGTTTGATAGCACGGCTGTAGTTCATGAAACCAGAGATAGTACGGTACAGAGTTTGGAAACGAAGAGAAGCCCAAATACGGGTACGAAGGGTGTACTCGGGTGCCGAAGACTTGAAACCAATGCAGTAGAAGGGAAGATCATCGATCTTGCTCTTGGCAGTATCCTTCTCATTCTTGTCGGTCTCACCGTTGTATTGGGAGGTCTCATCAGCCAGAATCTTGGTATCCTTGACGAAGCAGTCCCACTCATGGGGGTGCAACTGCTTGAGGTATTCCAGAAGAGTAACACGAGAGTAAGGCTCATCCTCGCGAATGATCTCACGGAGAGAAAGAAGAATCTTCTCGCTGTAGTGAGGAATCATGACCGTAAAGGTAGGCATGTTGTCGACAGGCAAAGGCTCAGGGATAGGAGTCGAGAGAGATTGGGCAAAGAACGAAATTCGGCGCTCAGCTTCACTGTAGGCTGGGAAAAACTCCGTCTTGAAAGAGTGATCTTCCTGGGAAATGAAGAAGGTAGGTGCACGCAGAGTTCGCTTACCCTCCTGCTCAGAAGGAACCTGGTGGTAAAGAAGCTTCTGGACGTGCTCGATGGCCAGAAGATGCTCACGGTACATGGAAATAACGATGGCGTTCCAAATCTGTGAGACAAGAACTTTGGGTTTATACTTTATCTCCATGTCTGTGGTGGCCAGAACCTTGGAGTAAATACGCTTGGGAAGGCGAGAGAAGATGTTCCGCCAAGGTGTCCAGATGGAAGATCCGATATAGAACGATCGTGCAACCGAGAAGACGGTGTTCAGCAAGACGTACCAAAGGTAAGTATCCAGGAAGAAGAAGATAACATCGGTAAAGGCCATCAAAGCGAGGACAATAGTTGGGTGCCAGCGGCAAAGCGAGTTGCCGAGGAACGTCTTATCACCCAGGCAAGAGTCAACCTTCATGATATTCAAGTATCGGATAGGATCACGGAACGAGAGAATCAGGTAGGTGTACGAAACACCCATCTTGACACCAAATACTGCAGCCCAGAGACCATAAGACATTGCCATGTCATTGCCGCGGAGTCTCGGCCAGCTGGCGGTGAATGTCTGACTAGCAACATAGCGTCTGCTGTTGGTAGACAAGTAGCTGCCAAAAAGACCACCAAGGGGCATGATGGAAAAGAAGATGAAGGTGATGACAGCAATGATGAAGTGGACGATACCGATAGCAGTGTTAATCTTCTCGGGTCCAAGCTTTGGCAGCATGAAGACTTTCACACCGGGGGCGACATTGAGAACGAGAATGAAGAGCAAAAAGAGTAATCGCTTAGTGAGATGTTGAGCACCAGCCCATCGACGAGGAACATACGCCCACTCTGCCAGAGTAGCAAGAACCTGGATAAGAGATGCAATCGCACCACCGAAACCGACAATAGAGAAAGACTTGGCGGTTGGGGGTGACTGGTTAACCTGCTGTTCGTATTTCTTTCCGACCAGAATACTAGGAGCGTTGTGAGAGGTATAGAACCAGAACATGGTCAAGTGGATAATCCAGATACGGTTGAAGTTGACGAGGAGATGGAACCAAGAACGAGATTCTCTGTAAGTCTTAAAGAAGCACTTCTTCCAGTTGACATCCTTGAGCTTGAGGTATCGCTCAGCAGGAGGCACATCGACCAGCTTGCTCTTATCTTGAAGGACGATGCGGTCAATGCCCTCCGGGTACCAGAAGAGCTGGTTGCAATCATCATAACCAACGATGTTCTTGTGGTCACGTTCTCGTCGAACATAGACGCCGTCGGAAATCTCGTAACCTTGATCTCTCAGGTATTGGTAGAGAGGAGTGATAACGTTGTTAAGGTAAGTAAACTCCTCCACAGGTTCAACGAGAGCTTGGCAGGCGGGAGAGTTGAGATAATCATCCGCACATTTGAAGATGAAGCACAAGCACTCAGGCATGAAACGAACTTGGTTGGCTTCACCCCAGCAGAGCAGGTAGAGTGCGATCTGACGAACACGATCATGTTGGGACATCTTGTTCATGCGAGTCTTCCAGCGGTACTCGGCAGCTTCTAGACTGTCATCGCCCTCAAGCTCCTGGAGAGTTTCAGCTTCGTTGGCCTCAGCATCCTTCTTCTTCTTCTTTCCACCCTTCTTCTTGCGCTTCAGGCCCTTACCCTGTGCGTTGGAAAATCCGACAGCATCGTCAAGGTCGAGGTGAGCAGCAAAGTACCATTTGCGGTAGTTGGCGTTGTCTCCACCAATGTAGTCGGCATGAAGCGAGAGAAGAGCCTGATTGGGAGTCATACGGGAGGCTCGAGAGTCGAGAAGGATCATTAGGTGATCATACATGTTGCGCATGCTGTCACGCTGAAAACCAAACTTGGAGGTCAAGTCGAGGAAAATGTCCTCAATTTCTTCCTTGGACAATGGGATTTGGGCGTCAGAGGTCCAGGCTGGATAGGGCTCTCGAGATCGCTGACCAGCAGGGAGAACGTTTCCGTAGTCCATGCCATAGTTTGGAGTCGATGCACCTGAAGAGCGGTTGCCTCCATAGGAAATTTGCGAGGACGGAGGTCGGTAGCCACGTTGTCCATCGTTGTAGCTGTTGTAACGCTCATCGCCACGGCCGTAGTAATCCATCTCAGCAGCGCGAGCCATATCCGATCTCATTGTGAAGTCGCTAAAGGTTTCGGAATCTTCCTCAGAGCCATGGCGGCCTCCCTGACCTTGGTAGCCACGGTCATAGTCCTGGTCATAGTAACCGCTTTGGCCATTGTCGTAGTAGCCGTCTTGGTATTGATCGTGGCCGTCGTAATAGCCTCCATCGTGCTGGTAGGGGTTATTGGGGTCGGCATTGTAGTAACCACTATCACCGGGTTAGCGAAGCGTCTTCTAGCAAGGGATATATGGTACTCACGATTCATCGTAGTAGCCATCTTGGTTATTGTTGTTGTGGCCTCGGTTATCGTAGCCTTGATCGTAGTACTGATCGTCTTGGTAGTAGGAGTCAGTGTTTCCACCATGTTGTTGGTTGCCTCCCTGTTGATGGCCGTAACCATCATCGTACTGGTCGCGTTGACCACCGCCTGGATATCCCGACATGTTGCTTAGATGAATTATCTGCAGAGAAAGAATGTGAGCTGTCGTTCTTGGAGATCATGCCTGTGTCATTATTGATCTAGCGCGGAGACGTCATCTGTTGATGTAAAGCATGATGGACGCAGCACAGGGTACAAGTGAATGGCCAGTCAGACAAGCGCAACTCACCTAGTAGGCACACATGTGGATGACCAGCGAGCGTGATTGTGAATCAAGATCAGACGGGAGAACAAGCGTGGCCGGCACTGCAAGATATTGATTGATTGTTGTCAAAGAATCGTCAAAAAGGCCGAACGGGCAGTGGCTTGGCTTGGAAAAGGCCAATAAGTTATGCGATTCGGCGTCGTTTCGAAGTCAAGAAGATAAATCAATCACCAAGAGTGATTCACCGGCTTGAAAAGAGATTGTCGTCGTCGAAGGTCGAGACAAAGCGATTTGGCGTAGCCGTAAAACGAGTGTCGGCAATGATTAATGCAAAGAACAGCAAAGGGGAGAAGACGAGGGTTGGTTTTTGGTGGTTTGAGTTCCAACCCGCACAGGCAGGGAGAGAAACACTGTGTGTCTCGGCGCCGGGTTATCCAGGGCGAAAGTTAGGGGGTGGAGAATGGCAAGGGTGTGTCTGTAAGATAACAGGGGAACCACCTCGAATGATGGATGGATCGATCAATGGAAAGAAGTTTCCAAATATGCAGAGGCGTGATATATATTATTGGAAGTGTGAATCTTCTGCAACAGAAAAAGACATGAGAGGGGAAGAAAGAAGAAATCAAGACTTGAGCGACAAGAAAAGGCATGAATGTTTTGATTTCACTAGTAGACACAGACACGTACCTACGTACAAAACGTGGGAGTGAGGATGGAAGGGATGGGAAACAAAAACACCACTTCAGTGCTGCACAACACAACGAGAGGGAGGGAGCAACAATGCACCCAATCCAGAAGGGAGACTTTTAGGAAGCTCGCGTCTCCATTTTTAGTTGCTTCAACGAATAAGCTACAATCCTCAGCATGGCCAAGAGCATCTCTCTACTCGAAAAGTGGGCCATTGGCTACAAACCGTTGTAGACGCTTCTGAGTTACAGGACGTGATACCCGCTAAGCCCGAAGTTCACAGCGGCAAGACCGCTGAAACTCAATTCGATTCAGAGGTACAACCGTCCATCTTACCAACATTACGCATTATTAGGTTCCAGTTCTACTCCGTAAAATCTCTCCGTGCATCTCATTGCAGCCATCGTGATGCGCTGTTCTAACAGTGGATCGTCCAGGCCGTTTCCAGGTCGTCTCCTTTCGTTCCTTGCTTTCCTCTCGATAGACCCATCCCATCAGAGAGGTCCATCGCCCCTAAAAAGCTGGCCCGCGCCCGCGACTCGCAGTGCAAACCAGGGGCATTGACCAGGAGTGCCAGGGGATACGAGCCTTAATTGGTGGTTGCAAGGGGGTGGTTGGGTCTCTGTCTCTGGAGGGGGTTGGATGATTGAGAGAATGGCAAGCGGATTCCTCGGATGGGTGCTGGAGTTCGACATTCTCCCCACTAGAGTACTTGTGGGATACTTGTTGGTCCAATATCTCAGCTGGCATTGTTCTGCTAACATTCCGCTGCAAGCCGTTCCCTTCTGGGGCCTCGCTTGCATGAGTTTCCATGAGGCGGAACCTTCTAAAAGCTCGTACCATTAAAGTATCGACCAGAAATAGCCAGCCACGCGTCTCCATTGGTACGGAGTCATTCCTTTGCGGGACTTGACAGTGCTTGCTGCAAATCGGGCTTTTGGATGAAGCCTCAAAGATCCACTGAGGGAGACCAGCGCCCCTGAACGGCGCATCCGAAGCTCGAGTCAATTTCTTTCTGTGGCCCCGAGTTATGGTTGGCAATGCCCTCCGTTGATACGTATGCTTTGACAGAAAGGTTATCTAAATGAGAAGCATAACACCTGAGGCACAAAGGCCACCAGGCTTTTGTTTTTGCCTCAAGCATGTGGTTGGCTTGGTTGTGTTACAGCGGCATTATCCAAGGTTGCAGTTGGTCACCCAAGGTTAATTCAACAAGTGGCTGAGTTACTGATAGTTCCCAAACCACGATATCAAGGCAGAGAATGCATTAATCAAGGAAATCCCATGTGTGTCTGCAGATGCTCAATGGTTTTCATGTTTGAGATTAACTAGCAACCAAGCTGTTATCAAACTACACGTGTCTATGCCTGCAAGCTGCTGGTTCCCGTCACGGCTGCGGCCATAGCCGTAGGTGAGGACTTCGAGAAGCTTCAGCTGGTCCGTCAAATCTTTAGGCGAGGGGAACTTGAACCGCTGCGTAACCTTGTCCTCGAAGTGAAGATGCATGTATCCTTGATCTTCACTATCAGATGATAGTTGGCGCCTCGATTCAATGCTTGCTCGCATTTATGCTTCCACTTATCCCAACACCTATCGAATAAGAATAGGTTCACTACCTGGCTTTCTTCGGTTTTTTGATGTCATTCTAATGCTAATCTTCATTGAAATTGTTTCAGCCTTAAGATGCAATCTCGATTGTTATATCGGTAATTACGGAGTAGGCAGAGGGGCATTGGTAAGCAATAACGTTCAAAACTTGAGGAGAAAAGTCCGTGGATGGATCCATTATGCAGGAACAGAACTTGCATCACGCATTTTCGTGTGCGCGAGGACGACTGCAACGAAAACGAATCCTTCACAGTTCACACGAGATAGTATGCAGCATGTAATTAAAAAGGAGGTTCCGTAAAAAGAAATAGCCGATGTCAACACAACCATTTAGCTCATGTTCTCTTCCCGTTGTAACACTGCCACAATGAGCTCGCTCTTTTTAATCCCGTCCCGTCAGCAGTATAATTACAATCGATGACGACGCTGTACGCGGCCTATGTGATACGCCGCTCCAGATAGCACAGTAGCTCCCTTGCAAGGTTGTCCCTGGTAAACCTCAGACACCAACAGGATCCCACACGATCATCGATCCCCCAAATTCTAAACCCATACAAAACTGTGGTTCACCTTCAATTTTTTTTCTCTCAATTCTCCACCGGTTGTACTACAGTATTAACTTTTTGCAGTTAGTCCAATTTCCCAATCCCAATCTGGTTCAATGGGCCCGTGTCCACCACGCTAGAAAGAAATCGTCTTACTGAGACTGGTTTGATGGTGAGAATTCTTATGGGAACTGCTCCGAAATATCCAGGTTTCTGTTGTCAGAGATAAGCCACCCGTTGACTAGCAGTAGCTGGGGACGAAATTGGTTGTGCTTCTGTATGCCTCATAGAGGTGATACTTGTATTGCTTGATATCGACGATAAACCGTGATTGACCTGCAGTTTGAATCAATAAACATGATAATCCTGGCCGTAGATGACCATCAGCAATGTGACACGGCAACACGGCTACTGTACCGAGCCAACTAATAATGATCTATCGACAATCGTTTGCTGATCACCGCATGGAGCAGTATCATTGACCAGCCGGCCAAAGTGATAAGCACATTTTTGGCGGAGACTGAAAATGGCCACCTCCTTTTTCATGTCTCACCCATCAACGCTTCAAAGAGTCCGAGAATGGAGTCGCGTCAAGTTCGTTAGTTAGCCTCGCACCAGTTTATTTCTTCGTCATGACTTCCACTCTTCGGCTGAAAACATCATATGATCTGGTTAATTAATTAACACTACGTCATGGTTTTGTCGGCGGACATGTTACAGACCCAAAGACGAGTTTCAAATAGTAGAAAACCATGTCAAACCGGACCTAGGTAGAATAAAACTTATGCTATGGTAAAAGTGTTGGTTTCTCAGGGGTTAACCTATACTCGTTCACCTCTCAACGAACGGCATCAAAAATTTGCCAAGGGACTACGATACAAGCGAGCCCCAAAAATAACCATATCAACCTTTCTCCCGCTCCTCCGGCTCGGGTTTCTATCGTCCCGATAACAGCTTCGTTACTAGCCTCCTGTTCTAGAAATGCCGACGACAGCGCTTAGTCTCTTCGACACTTGTAAGAATGAAGAGTGTCTCAAATTACCAATTATATCTGGCACAATCTCTTTTAAAATATATATATATATTCAACGTGAGCCCATGTCTTCGATGTTCCCATATCCCAATCCATATGTCAAGTTTGATTGGTGTCACGTGTACTCGCGATGTCACATTCCAATTTGGAGCCGTTGCTGTGCCAACGCTGCGGCTCTTTACTTTGAGTTCCAACCTTCGCTAGATCTATAGAGATTCAAGATTTACTGCAGCTATTCTGTATTCAAGCTAGACCGTTTTATGCCACAAAGTTTATCGTCACCAGGTCATCGCATGCCTAACTAAACATCACTTAACGAAAAAATATCATTCTACCTCCCCGCATGCCATTGACGACGCAAGAAACACCCTCGACCAGCATATGCCATAGCTCAAGCCTCTTCTCCTGCGACTCAACATTTCCACCATGGCAAGACTAGCAGATATCTATCCCTCCAGCGACGATGAACTGCCTGATCTAAAAACGCTAATCCGGAAATCAAGCACACAAGCAACAAAACAGACAATCAAGCCGGCGTCTTCAATTAGCAAATCTACGATTTCCAAGGCCACATCCAATTCTGAAACTCGGCGTGTGCGACGCCTCGGAGAGTCAAATCAAGCCACGCCCAACCCGCTCTTTCAGAAATGGAATTCGGAAGAACAAGAAAGCACAAGAGGGAGTCGAAGGAGCAAGTCAAGGGCTGCAAGTTATGAGAAGAAGCCATCACGACAAACGACCCCAGAGGACGGTCCTCCTTCAAACCCAGAATCGAGTTTTGGTTCTGAAACTGAGACGGAAATGCCACAGTCTCGTCAACAGCCGAGAAGGAGAAGAAACCAGAGGGCTGTGAAGGATTCTGATGATGAAAGCGACGAAGACCATGAATCTGAAAAGGAAACAATGTTGACGAGGGTTCGAAGGCTTCAGAAAACAAAAATAAGTGCTGTGTCAATACCTGCTCTAGACACTGCAGAGGAAATACCACCAATTCCTTCAGGGAAGTCAAGGGCATTGCTATTCGCTCGTGAGATTGATAGTGATGCCGAGAGCGAATGTAGTCAGGAGGAGGATATAACAGAAGAGCCAAGTGTTTATCAAACTGCAGAGGAACATTCTGACTCTACTTCAGAGCTGGACTGGTTGAATGACTCTCCTGATCTCCCGACAAGAAAAGGGGCAAGATCGTTTAGTAGCCAGTCATCAAAAACCATTTGCACCAAGGACCGTGTACCATCGATCAAAAATGCTCCGACACTTCGACCAAAAGCTTCTGCGGATACTAACAATGGAAAGATCCGCGATGTCACAAAGAGGACTGCCTCGAGCAAAGAGGTTACTGCGTCAAGGAAGACTAGCCAAAGTGGACATGGACATGCTTTAGGGACGACCACCGCCTCAGATCTCGCAGACACACTATCCAAGCTGCGGCTTAAGCTTGAAGACTTTTCGGACGAGGAAAGCAAACTATCGAAGAAGGATGAGTTCACTACACCGCCCAGTACTCCTCCCAAAGCAACCAAGCCTAGAGGACTTGCATCTCCAAGCAAGAAGATACATATCCCCAAAACGCCTCATCGACCAAGTATGGATGCTTTTTGGAACCAAGATTTTGTCAACAACTGGAACGACCAGCATTCTCCACGCAAGCTCATCCTGCCTCCTGTCATCAAGAGCCCCAGTAAGACGAGCCCGAAGAAGGAGCCCAAAAAGGAGACCAAGAAGTCATTCGATGCTAGAAAACATGCGCTGGCTGAGAGCTTCCTATCTGAACTCGATCGAGAGATTACGCATGGTAGAATTGCTAAACTTGCCGAGTCTACAGGCGGTGTCAAGCTGGTGTGGACAAAAACGCTCAATACGACTGCTGGACGAGCAAGCTGGCGCCGTGAGACTATTCGGCCGAGACGCAAGGAGGACGCCGCTGAAGTCGAAGTGATATACAGACACCACGCATCGATTGAACTCGCCGAGAAGGTTATTGATGATGAAAATCGCCTACTCAATGTCATGGCACACGAGTTTTGTCATCTCGCCAACTTCATGATTAGTGGTATAACAACAAACCCTCACGGCCGAGAGTTCAAGGCTTGGGCGGCGAAGTGCTCAACTAAGTTCGGTGATCGCGACATCGAGGTAACGACCAAACACACGTATGAGATCGATTTCAAGTACGTCTGGGAATGTGAAGAGTGCGGAGCCGAGTTCAAGCGGCACTCAAAGAGTATTGATCCGCAGAGACATCGTTGTGGAAGTTGCAAAGGGATTTTGAAGCAGACGAAGCCAGCACCAAGAGGAGTAGCAGCAGGCAAAGCACCGAGTCGATACCAGGTGTTTGTCAAAGAGCAGATGGCTGTTGTGAGGGGAGAGAACCCTGGTAGTCCTCAGAAGGTGGTTATGAAGCTCATTGCAGAGAAGTGGGCGAAGCAAGAGGGTGGCAAGACCGGGAGCAAACTGGCTAGCAAGTTAGGTGTCGAGAATGTTGTTGACAAGATGGTTGATCTAACTATTGAGGCTGAAGTATAGATAGGAGTTTGTTGGAGTATACCTATTCAATATTATCGTGCCCATGTATGTGTCAACACAAACCCTTTCATGCACCTTCAGCCAATATATAAAGCTCTTCTTTGCCACAAATCGGACCGTGAGGTCTCAAATACCTGCATATACTTATCCTTTAGTTGTTCGAGATACTGGATGCATTACTCTTATAAGTGCTCCTTGGTTACCCTATATCTCGACCAGGCAAACTTTTTAAGAAACTCTCACTAGTCAAGTCGAGAGTTTATGAACAGCTATTGATCATCTTGAGTTCGAGAGTATTCCTGCCAGTATAATACTCAAACACTAGATGAGCTTCTAAGTTTCCCGGGTTTTCTTTCAACGTAGCTTCATAAACCCATCATGACCTCTTTACATCTTCGCCTCCAGTATGTCCACAAGTGTACTCTTTTCTGGATGTTACAAAGCGAAATCCATAATTGTGTATTTATCCATCGACAAAGAAAATAAGTCATAAGTCGTGGTGATCATCTCATGATATCCTAGCTCTTTCCACTTCACAAACCCTGCACTGAATGAGCCCTTCAGTTCCATACCGAACAATCCCCTTTGCTTTTAAGATTGACCAAAAAGACTCCAGTCCTTGATTTTGAACGTTGACCAGATGGTCGCGGAATATTCAACGGCATCACCAATCAGCTTGCCCTGACGTCCCAGCTCAAGGTCAACCTCGGACTCATCGTACTCGCCCTTGATATGCGGTACATTAATGGTGATAAGAATATCGGTCTTGGCCTTCTCGAGTCGCAGAAGAGTCAGAATGATCGCTGTGAAGTCGGGCGCAGATGTTGAGTCGCGAGACTGGTTCACACGAGGAGTCTGAGTGGAAATGAGTGTGTAGGCGGGAGTCCCGGGCCTGCAGGATTAGTAATTGTCATTATGAAAATGAACAATGAGAAACATACTCTAGATTCGAGAATTCGGTCTCGGCAGTGTTCCAGATCTTGACGGTATCGATATCCGATCCAACCATATCTTCGAGATGAGTCGTCATGGCACGACCATCTACTTCGGGGCCTGAGCCAGAGCCCCCAACGCGCTCGGTGATGTCGAAGATGATGCTAGTGAATCCATCCTGATCAATCCAGACTTCTTGGTTGTCGGGAACTTGTCGCAATTTGCTATAGCGCATACAGTCAGCACAGGGAAAGGTTTAGGCGCAAAGGGAGCTGAGCACGAACCTGACGTCGGCGAACTTGGCGGGCAGGTCGCAAGTGATGGCGCCGCCAAAAAGAGGCGTGTTGATGTACTCGGGCATGCTGATCGAGTGGATTTGATGGTTATTATATGGTTCGTATTGGAGGTTTGTCGCAAATTTAGGATGTCGATCGGACTATGTAGTTGTAGAAGAGTCGGCGGCGAAAGTTGGAGTATATATGCTTTTGAGGGTCTCAAGCTCGTGACTTGTACGGGTACTGACTGGAACAGCAAATCTTGGCAAAAGTGCTACAAGGTAGAAATCGGGCGCCTGAAAGTGGGCGAAGAGTGATGGATCATGGGTTGGTACGGTTGTGCCTTGGGAGCACAGGCAGTTCTACTTGGGTTTGGAGGGGCTGAGGTGACCCCGCCGAGATGAGGATGACGTAAAAATCAAGGCGCAGAAGCCTCACAGAACAACACATGCAAAAGCTGTTAAAAATGACTAAAAAGAGCCCTATTAGGCTTAGAAAATTAGAAAAACAAGAGGAGTACCGCTATACTATATTACCATAAGGAAAGAAATAGAAAAAAGTAGCAAAAATCAAAATTCGAATCTAGAGTCTCTAGATGAATGGTTTCCAAAGATTAGATGAATGGAGTCTGTTGGGCCAATCCCACGGTCACATCTGGTAAAAGGCAAGAGGTGAGTTCGATGGGAGGTCCCACTCCGAGAGAAAGCATTGTAATTAAGACTTATATACCCTCCTCATCTGCATAACAATGGCCAATCATACCTCAACCCAATTGCCCCTCAGAGCTCCAAGCTGCACCTCCCTCAGTGTTACCACATATAATACTCTGATCCTTCAATTGATAATTGAACTTTGACCTCTTCGTTTTTCCTTTTCACTCTCTTCAGCTACAAAATCTGGAATAAACAACAAAATGGCCTCCTGCATTTTCTGTCGCATTATCAAGGGTAAGAGATGGGGAGAAGCACGAGATGATTGAGTGGGCGGGGAGATGCTGAGGGGAGAGTATGCTGCGGGTGTTCATCAGCTTTTGCCTTATTTCTGGTCATCGTCATAACTGACTTGAATCCCAATTAGGTGATATTCCCTCGTTCAAGCTATTCGAGAGTGACAAGACTCTTGCTTTCCTCGACATTGGTCCTCTCAGCAAGGGTCACGCCGTATGTTCTCAACAGCTCACGTCATGAACCCACTGACACTATATAGCTTGTCATTCCCAAGTACCACGGTGCTAAGCTGGCCGATATTCCTGACGATCACCTCACCGAGATTCTGGTCAGTACTCTAGTATCCGAGATCAATGTTCAGCCTCTAATGCGGCTTTTAGCCTGTTGTCAAGAAGATTGTCAATGCGACTGGTGCCACTGATTACAACATCCTCCAGAACAATGGCCGTATTGCTCACCAAGAAGTTGACCACGTAAGTATATATACTTCTCTTTAAAACATAAAGCTCACACAACCCCAGGTTCACTTCCACATGGTAAGAAGATCAACCGGATATCGTTGATACAACTAACAGTACACAGATCCCTAAGCCCAACGAGACTGAGGGCCTGGGCGTCAAATGGCCTACAAAGCCAGCTGATATGGAGCAGCTCAAGGCTTACTGCGAGGAGCTCAAGTCCAAGATCTAAAGGCCGCGGAATATGCATGTTGGACAGTGTCCAATTGGGACCTTGGTTCATGGAGCCCTTCTAGTATTATTGTCCAGTTACCAGGTATCATCCTGCGCACGCTCAAATCAACCTGATTATCTACAACCCAAGTCCCTTTTGTGCTTCATACGTCTAGTCTAGGTCATCAGCAGAAGTGCTGGCCCCTGCGGCAACCGGTGGCTTGAGGGAGTACCAATCAGTCTTGCCATCACTCTGAATCGCACCCTGTCTGTCGTAGAGTGTTCGTGCTCGGACGTATGGGTCGAGATTCCAGTAATCCTCCTTGAGAAGCTTGGCAATCTTCTCGCGCTCAGACTTGATCTGTTTGCCTTGGTCACCCTCAGGATGACGAATCCATTCCCTAGTTGCATGCTCGAATTTCTTGACCAACTCTTCGCGATCAGTCAAGAGGCGATCCCGGGTTTGCGTATCCTTCATCTTGTCATTTTCGCCAGCAATAGGCTCGATGTATTTGTATTCCCAGTTCTCATCGCCCTCAAGCTCCTTGATCAGGTGGTCTGGAGCAATGAACTCCTCGAGTTCGGCTCGGTTGTTGGTGAAGTGAACCTTGGCCGCTACGACAGGATCAAGCCAGCCACGAATGACCTTCCAGATACCTAAATACCAGTCAGTTTTGTTTTTTTGTGTAAGTTCAGTAACATACCTTGGAAAAGCCAGGGAGCCTTGTGCACCAGAACAGCACCTAGCGACTCGGGATAGTTGGCCTCGAAGCACTTGATCATAAACTTAACAGGTGTGTAGTCCATGTTGGCCATAGAGAAGCCGGTCATGTCGAAAACAATGCACTGCGTTCATATGTCAGTGTTTGCTTTGAGATGTATACCAGAAGCACTCACCGCAGTGTCAATAGGTGGCTGGAGGGTCATGCGAGCTGTCTCAATGATGTAGACTGTGTACTTTTCCAGACTTTCTTCGCACTCTTGTCCAGCCCTGTGCAGGCGAACTCGAACAACGCAAATCGGTCGGCCTTGCTTGTCGGTGCCGTGTAAGAAACTCTTGCCCATTCGGAGCTGCTTCATCATATCGGCACTGACTTGCTTAGTAGGAGAGTCGGTCTTCTCGTCCTCAATCGCAACAGCATCTCCATTCTTCATGATATCAGAATCGACCTTCATGTCGTTATGTCTCCAGTGCATAGTGGATACCAACATGACAAGGGCCTTCTCAACATCCCATTTTCGTGCTCGGAGGAAACGAAGAACAAGGGCATCAGGGTGATCGTGCTTCACCATAGTCCATATAGTATGGCGAATAGTCTCAGGCGACTCATTGGCCAGAGTCTCATGAAATTGCTTGGTCTCATTATACTTATCCTCTTCAGCGGATGCCTCAGTTGGTGTCGAAGTACCAGACTTGCCCTTCTTAAACATACCAAATCCTCGCTTCTTCTTAGGATCGGCCTCTGCTGGATTTGCCTCCTCCTTTTGGGGTAGGAGGCTAGCGCCAGAGCTCTCCTCATCGGCCACGCCAGTGAGTTGGAGGATAGCAGTCCATAGCTTGCGGAGCTTTTCCTCTTGCTCAAGGGTCAGGTTCCCTGGGCGTCCAGGGGGTGCTTGAAAAGACATAATCTCGAATTCTTCTTCGATGTCTTCTGGTGATGTTTGGTTAGTGGGGCTTCCTGCAGGCCAAGCTGATACAGCAAGAAAAGTCGCAATAACTGTGGCGATTACAACAATTGAGTAAAGCGAATTGGCCTCGAGGCGAAGTTTGCCACTTGGGTTTGAGCAGGGTTTGCTGTATGACCTCCGGGTGATGGCAATTGAGTGAGTGAGGTTCTTCGATATAGCGGAATAAGTCCTTGGGCCCGTAAGATGTCTGGCAGAAGCGATGCTCCTAATAGATACAGGGGTTGTTCGTGGCTTGGTAAGGGGTAACCTCAGTAAGCTGGAGGAAAGGACAGATGAGCGTCGCCGAAGGTGGCGCGAAAGTGGCTGAGAGGAGTAGGAGTTAAGAGGGCTGTACGAGCATAGGTTCCGTCCCAGTTGAGTCCTCATAGGTGAAGGGTAGAGAAGAATATGTCAGATTCGCAAACGCGTACACATACGCCGCAAAACTAGGTAGGGAAATCAATGTCGTCGTTTATGGGGATTTTTAGAATGCGGGACACCCTTTCTTGGCGTCGTATTGGCTCCACCGATCCTCGAAACTTTGCAGTGCAAGCAAGAGCAATCCCACTGACAGGCCTCAAGGAGCGACATGAAGATATAAGTGCCAGTTTTACATGAGATGGTACGAGCGTAATAAAAGAAAAAAGTACCTGTTGATGCTGAAGGTGTGTTCGGAACTTGCAAGACTCCGGCCTCCGCGGATGGAGAGTGGATGGATCAGATATTGACGTAGGGCATCTGTTAGTGTCCGGAGTACTCGGGAACAAAGACTGGAGGCCTATTGATGTTGTGGTGATGCTCAAAGCCCATTTCGAATTTAGGTATGCGACAAAACTGCTAGAACACCAATTTCACCCGACCGAGAGCTTATGTATAAAATCCCTATAATGATTGACGATACTGATTGGAATTGCTCCGGGAACAAATGTGAGGGTGGCTGTGCTCTACCCTACAGGTCTGGCTAACAGCTTAAACTCAGAGAAATCTTGGAACATTCGATAGTCAAGGATGCTCCCATGGCCTTGTAGACGATATAAAATGAACGGTCCTGACATAATATTGTCACTGGTTATAATCTCCCTATCATGGGCTTCACTTTCTCCGATTTTCGTCTCATATCGTAAGGTATGTCGTAGACACAAAAGTCCCTGGAAGAGATATGGCTCACGCGACATGTCGAATATGCGACACCAAGGAGCTAGGACTCATAATTCTCTACAACGCCCCATGTATGATAGGTATATTCAAGTCGTGCTTAAGGCGAAATGTGCATGGAATTATCAATCAATTGATATCACAATGGGCCAAGGTATAAAATACCAACAATACTATCTGCATAATACCTGAGGAGCGTCGTGGGGAAAAGCCACACTGACTGGTAGCCACATCTTGAAACTAATTGCGGGGGCGCCACAACAGAGATGTTTGTTGACTTTCCCACACTTCAACTTCAGATCGCGATCTCGAATCTATGAATCGCATTACCAGCACTCCGAGCCACAAATAACGAAATAACAGCAAAACAGAGGAACGGAAGAGAGAGACATTACCAACACTACCAAAATGTCCACTACACCTCTCGACCCTAGCAAACGCTCCAACTCTCGTTCTCGAACGTCACGACCTACCACCCCACTACGACCTCCGTCGCGATCATCCTTCCGCGAGTCTGCACGAGGTGCTGGGGAACACGATGCGCCATTTCCGTTGAATGCATTCGAACCAGCTTTTGCTGAGCTTTCCGATGCCATGGCCGACCTCGAAGCGAATATGATGCACTTCCAGCTTATGCACGAGAGCTTAGCGAGATTCAGCGAATCGTTTGCGAGCTTCCTTTACGGCCTGAACATGAATGCCTTTTGTGTTGATTTCCCAGAGGTATGTCTATTGAACTTATCTGTATCAGATATACATGAAGTGATTCTAAAGCCGAATCTCTTAGGGACCTGTTCCAGAATCTTTCCGCAGAGAGAGAACTCAACCAGAACAACCGGCCGTGACACCCTCAAAATCAGAAGCTGATGCGGAGATGACATTCATGTAAGTTCTTCTCAGAATTGTTCATCGCCCCTTCTAACATGACCTCAGGACAACCGATACGTCCTTTGTCGAGAATCCACCTACAACCACCAAATCCTCCAAATTCACAACACCAGAGCCTCCGAAACGGCAGTCACGTCTCCCTGCAGCTCCAGGTCGAGGAACATCGTCTAGAGGAAGATCGACCCGTGGCGTTGGACGTGGTCGGCCTAGTGGATTGGCCAGAGCGCGCGGCCGTGGTGTCAGGTGAATATGATTCAGATATCAACAAGAGTATTCCAAAACGCCATTTGCAATGCCACAAAAATAAAGCCCAGCTCCGATGCGCCTTCGGATTTTCCATCCCCCACTTTAGCGTGCTATCAAGAATTTTGTTGTCGGATTAGATCTAAGCGTCCATGGCCACGTCGTTGTCTGTGTCGGCAAATGTGCGCTTTCGGTCGCCGTTATCTGTTCGCAAGCCGACAGCGGCTTCGGCCTCCTTCTGAGTGTATGGTCCTTCGGCGATCTGCTTGAGTCTATTAAGAAATTAGTACACATACTAGAATAGGCAAATAGATACCCATTAAACTAATGTATGTCATACCTTCGCTTGTGAGGCTTTCCTTTTTGATGCGATACCAGAGTAGCATCCGTCTCGAACCACTTGGAGCATTCAACACAATAGTGACGACCGAGACCTGGAAGATCCTCAGCAGCCTTGGTGTCCATGAATTGCTTCAGGTGCTTGGGCGACATCATGTCGGCCTTGACCTGGTCGACATCTCGAGTCTTGCGTCTTGTCTTGGTAATTGTTCGCTTATTTGTGACACCCATATTTGCGGTAGCTTGAACGGATGCGGTGCTTGGCGTGTGTTGTTCGAGATTGTAATATTGGTATCCTCAATGCTTCAAGCTAGGTGGTGGAGGTTGCGATTTTCAAAAAAAGTTCTGGTGGGGCTGACCAGATAAGGCGATAAGGCGGATGCGGGGCATCACAGCCACCTGGATTTGGGCTTGGTGTCTTGATCATTTCGAGTCGTGATAAAAACACGGACACTGACTGTCATCCACAAAGATCCCGAGCAATTCTGAGCATCAAATTCATACAGAAAAAAAAAGCCCTTTACTTTGGAACTCCCCTAAAAGTAACTTGCAATGTTTTAATGCCACGTAGCAGTGTTTCGACTGTTGGAAGCAGTGTAAATAGGTGCAAGTCAGAACACCATTTATATATAGATTGCATAAAAGAATTATGTCCAGCTGTAGGCTTTTCATTCTATGTCTCTTAGTATTGATTTTGGGGCGTTGTTATGCTCTTATAGATACGTTACATGGTCTATTAGCTTTATATTAGAGCTATCACAGGCAAGAACATGGACACAACTCTTAACCTCTGCTCCCCCTGTACATTACTAGCGGTATGTTGACTTTTGGAATTATTCTGCAACATGGTTTTAAGAGAACACGATATACCCTGAGCCCTTGAAAGTTGATATGTACCTGTCACCTGCCCAGCCTCCAGGCTTGTCAAGGCATGATATGGGAATTGGCCGGGCTTGGTGACACCCGGCGGATAGCGGGTCTGGGGTCGCCGGCTCCGGGAACAGGATCGGCAAAGAGCAAGTTAAACTTCAAGTCCGAAGGAACGAGAACAATGAGGCTTGGATGGACGCCTGCATTGCCGTCTGCGCTGTGGGCTATTATTGTGGTGATCGGCTGCCAGTGGGAGGCTCCATCAATACTGTGGGTAAGAACACAGGGAGTTCATTATGATGCGGCTTAAAGGTGGAAAATTGAATATCATCGGCTCCAAGAACAGGTATTAGGATTATAATCGTCTCAGTTGCCATTGGATAATAAACATGAACTGGGCGGTCTGCGGCATGACATTTGGCAGAACCACAATTGGGGTGTGTGTACAAGGACACAAGGGGTTGGGTTTGGTGAATGCTTCAAAATTCCCCTCATTCAAGGACAACCCCAAATTCCCTCAACTGTTCGCAGATGAAAATTGAATTCCGAAAAAAGAGTGCTTGAAGCAAAAAATTGATCGGTGACCGAGCATCACGACCTCGGAGCATCGCATGTGCGAAGGGATATATCCGCTCAGCGGCGACCGAAGGTAAAGCCGCTGGCCCGAGGAAGAATTGCGATCAAACCCTGTGAAGCGAGTCAGAATTTTGGCCAACCAGAGATCATCTTTTGTCATTGTTTGAGAGGTTCCGGGGCATGATGGACGCCTAGACCGTTTCGGGGCCCACGATGCGGAAATTACATCATGGTCCGGGGCTCACGCCGTAACGGGTGCCCGCAAGACCGAGGTAACAGCAGCTGCCTCGCAACCAGAGGAAAAAAAGAGAATCAAATCGTGGCTTCTATAGGGACGATGAATTCTATGAGATGAGAATGATGTTAACAGTATAGTAATATATATATATAAGAACACTGATGTCTTATGAGGATCTATTGAAGCCTTATTGACAGTCATCTTGTAACAATTTAAATCCAAGAAATACATAAACTTTACGTCTGTTTCTTCCTTGAGCTAAAATATAAAACCCAATTGCTGCATTAACCCAGATAAACACATGACCGGCTGAAGAGCATAAAATCCTTACCTGCTCGGCAGCATTCCCCCACCTTCTTCCTTCAACCCACCCGAAAAGCTTCAACTTCTTCAGTTGAACATTCGCAATTACCCTTCAAGCAAACATCGAGTCAATTATCGACCGATACTGGGTCGTAAGTCAATCACCATACTGACTGTCGTCTTTAATCGCTCTCGCTCACAAGGGTCCATCACAGCACTATAGTCGCAATGCTTGCTACACGCCAGGTTCTGGGCAACATGTCCCGGAGCCGCGCCCTTGCTGGCGCCGCCTCTGGCTTCCGCCGCATGGCCACAGTCTCAGACAACCCTCTGGACAAGAAGGTAAGCTTTACACTGCTCAATTGCCATCCCTTGATTCCATGACTCGAAGCTTGGTCCCTCCTCTCGTGCTCTGTCATTCAGGCGCCAAAACGTCATGGCGCATTGGCCAGTTCGGCTGCCATTCCACCGGCAATGCCGAGGCCCTAACTGCGCAACTGGCAGCTCAATGGCAACAAGAGAATATGAAGCCAATTCATAGAATCAGAAATACGCAAGACATGAGATTTGGGAAGAACAATTGGGCTAACCTGCTTCGCTATGTAGGTCCGACAGAACAACTGGGAGGAGGGTAACTTCATCAACTACAAGAAGATGTCCGAGAACCTCGACATCGTTCGTGCTCGCCTGAACCGACCTCTGGCGTACGCCGAGAAGATTCTGTACTCTCACTTGGACGACCCTCACGGCCAGGATATCCAACGTGGCAAGAGCTACCTCAAGCTGCGACCTGACCGTGTTGCTTGCCAGGATGCCACCGCCCAGATGGCTATCCTTCAGTTCATGTCCGCTGGTATGGACAAGGTTGCCAACCCCACCACTGTCCACTGTGATCACTTGATTGAGGCCCAAGTTGGTGGTGCCAAGGATCTTGCCCGCGCTATTGACATCAACAAGGAGGTCTACAACTTTCTTTCTACTGCCTGTGCCAAATACGATATCGGTTTCTGGAAGCCCGGCTCTGGTATCATTCACCAGATTCTTCTCGAGAACTACTGCTTCCCTGGTGGTCTGCTTATCGGTACTGATTCTCACACTGTCAACGGTGGTGGTCTCGGTATGGCTACCATTGGTGTCGGTGGTGCTGATGCTGTCGATGTCATGGCCGACCTTCCCTGGGAGCTTAAGGCCCCTAACGTTATTGGTGTCAAGCTCACTGGTCAGCTCAACGGCTGGACTGCTCCTAAGGGTAAGAATGACTCTGGCCTATTCTCTTTCATAATTCCTGACATTCTCCAGACATTATCCTGAAGGTTGCCGATATCCTCACTGTCAAGGGTGGTACTGGTGCTATCGTCGAGTACCACGGTCCTGGTACCGATGCCATCTCTTGTACCGGTATGGCTACTATTTGCAACATGGTAAGTGACTCTTATTCCCTCACAAACAAAGTTCTTGGCTAATATGCTCCAGGGTGCTGAAATCGGTGCCACCACCTCCGTCTTCCCCTTCAACGACCGTATGTACGACTACCTCGCCGCCACCAAGCGAAAGGAGATCGGCGACTTCGCCCGCCAGTACGCCCACGGCCTCAAGCCCGACGAGGGTACCGAGTACGACCAGCTCATCGAGATCAACCTCAACGAGCTCGAGCCCTACATCAATGGTCCCTTCACTCCTGATCTGGGTACTCCCATCTCCAAGTTCAGCCAGGCTGTCAAGGAGAACGGCTGGCCCGAGGAGCTCAAGGTCGGTCTTATCGGATCTTGCACCAACTCCTCTTACGAGGACATGACCCGTGCTGCTTCCATTGCCCGTGATGCCCTCAACCACGGCATCAAGGCCAAGTCTGCCTTCACTGTCACCCCCGGTTCTGAGCAGATTCGCGCCACCATCGAGCGTGATGGTCAGCTCCAGACCTTCGAGGAGTTCGGTGGTATCGTCCTCGCCAACGCTTGCGGTCCTTGTATTGGTCAGTGGGACCGGCGCGACGTCAAGAAGGGTGAGGCCAACTCTATCATCTCGTCCTACAACCGTAACTTTACTGGCCGAAACGACGGCAACCCCGCCACTCACTCTTTCGTCGCCTCCCCCGATCTGGTCGTCGCCATGACCATTGCCGGCTCCCTCCACTTCAACCCTCTGACCGATACCCTGAAGGACAAGGACGGCAAGGAGTTCAAGCTTGCCCCTCCTACTGGTGATGGTCTCCCCACCCGAGGCTACGACCCTGGCCAGGACACCTACCAGGCCCCTCCCACCGACCGTGCCAGCGTCGCTGTCGATGTCTCCCCTACCTCCGACCGTCTCCAGATCCTCACCCCCTTCCAGCCTTGGGATGGCAAGGATGCCAAGAACATCCCCATCCTCATCAAGGCTAAGGGCAAGACTACCACTGACCACATCTCCATGGCCGGTCCCTGGTTGAAGTACCGTGGCCACCTTGACAACATCTCCAACAACATGTTGATTGGTGCCATCAACGAGGCCAACGGTGAGGCCAACAAGATCAAGAACGTCACCACCGGCGAGTGGGGTGCTGTTCCCGCTGTCGCCCGTGACTACAAGGCCAAGGGCATCAAGTGGGTTGTCATTGGTGACTGGAACTATGGTGAGGGTTCTTCCCGAGAGCATGCTGCTCTTGAGCCTCGTCACCTCGGTGGTCTTGCCATCATTACCCGATCTTTCGCCCGTATCCACGAGACCAACCTGAAGAAGCAGGGTATGCTTCCTCTTACCTTCACCGACCCCGCCGACTACGACAGGATCCGACCTGATGACAAGGTCGATGTTCTTTGCACTCAGCTCGCCGTTGGCAAGCCCCTTCCCCTTGTTGTCCACCCCGCCGATGGCAGCCCATCTTTCGAGATCCCTCTGTCCCACACCTTCAACGAGGCTCAGATCGAGTGGTTCAAGAACGGCTCTGCCCTCAACACCATGGCCAAGGCTGCCAAGAACTAAAGAAGGAATGAAGTAAAGAAGAGCAAATTGATATTTTGGGTCACATACGGCGTACATCCTGATGTTCTCGATTGGGTTTCGAGAGCAGACAGTAGAGGGGCTTTTCAACGGACGGTATAAGTCTAAAATGTTGAGCGCCCATGTCTTTTACATATTTGTAGCAAAGGAATAGCCATGCTTTCATTAGTTGTAACAAAATTCTAACTGTTCAAACAACTCTTGTCTTCATGTCATGCTTCAAATTTGGTTTGTGAAACACAACAATGATCTCTCGCTTTAAATGCTACTACCATGCTAGCTTAGACATGAGGTCCAATGTGAGTATTCCTTAAAAGTTTGTCACAAGCATCTGGAGTCTTCCAAATTCCATGTCAGTAAAGTACTCAAAGCAATTACATCACTCAACTTCCATGTCACCTGTGGCCGTGCATTGGTCACGTGCCAGGTGTCCAAGGGCCAAGGGTCCGTTGTCCAGTTTGACTTACCATCGTACTGCGACTGTTTTTCAGGGCGTGGAAGTGATTTGCGATTTCAACCGGTGTTTATTTATTTTTCATAAACTCGGAGTATTACTTGTCCTTCGGTCCTTTTATCCTCTCCATCTCATTATCCCATTCCTCTAAAACAAGGATTGTCCGGCTGCTCCGAGCAGCACGAAGCTCTTAGAGATGCGACCTCGTCTTCAGAACTTCAACGCTTTACGAGCCCGATCATATCTGACACGGTTGCCCCTATTTACACGACTTATCGTTCTCGCTATTGTCGCTCTCTCGATCGCATCGCTACAGTCGGTATGGAACTTGCGAGAATGGGGCGCCCTCATCCCTGAAGAGATTAGCATTACAAATGGTACTGCCAAGCGACATTGAAGCTTTGCGCATTTGCTAACAAGACTTGTTAAAAGCATATCGGTTGTCGACCTTTCCACTAATACATCTGAATCTCATCCATGCTATCCTCAACCTCGCGGCACTTACTCCTCTTATGGAGCGATTCGAGAACGAACACGGCACCTTGACATCCCTTGCCTTGTTCTTTGGACGTAAGGAGAATTGGACCTGTTGGTGAGGTATGGACTGACTCTTTGGTTTTAGCTCTGACATCGATACCGGCTGTCATCTACGTCCTGATCGAGCGATGCATATTCCGAGCAAACCACAGTGTTCTGGGAGCGAGGTACGATGACACAGAAGATGCCAGCTAGGGTCGAAGCTAATATTTGTTTTAGCATGTGGGTATTTACTCTACTGGCGATGGAGTCTATTCAAACATATAAAACCAACCCCCATTTCGTTGTCGGTACTGTCCATATCCCAACATGGACTACCCCCTTAATCCTAAGTATGGTAGTGAGGGCTTTGGTACCTGGTACTAGTCTTCTTGGCCACCTATGCGGAATCGCAATTGGATATGTTGGTAAGTCTTATAGTCCTTGCCATGATGAGAACGATGCTGACAACTAGATCAGCTGGCTTTGGCTATGCCAAGCTACTCGCTCCCCCTGAGTGGGGTCTTCGATGGGTTGAGAATCGGCTCAACCTTCTCAAGATTCTCCCACACTATGTCAGTATCGACAAGACGACGTATGGCCGATTTGGTGTTTTGCCCACGACCAATCGCCCTGGTCCTAGCGGAAGCGCAGCGACAGAGCTCGTCGGTACAACCCAGCGTCTCGGACCTTGAACAAGCGTACATGGTACGCGTGTACTTTTGTGTAAGTGTAATGGTACGGAAGTACTTGTTGCACGCTCCTTTTGGAATTGTACTATAGAAAGGGCATTTTTCGTGGAGTCTCTCTTATGTTAGGGATTGGCGTAGCGATTAAAAGCAAAGGAATGAATGGACGGACGGGTTTGTGTATCTTGTCATGTCCATTTTTGCTATGAATTGTTTTAGGTCTTATTATAATAATGGATGAAGCAATAATAAAGATAGGGGATGAAATGGATTCAAGACTGCCATGACAGACTAGTATTGGCATTTATCTATGATCTACTTGCCATGTGAGGCTTCTTGGCAACGTGATTGTGCATTTCAAAAGAAGAGGAGATAGCTGAATGATCTTAGGTCTTTTCTGTCTTCTTTGAGCGCTGTTACTGAAGTTCTTAGATGCTAAGCTTGACTCAATCTCAACGACTTATGATGCTACCTATAGCTCTCGATCTACATCACCCCCGGTAGCCGCATAGACTGCCCCGCATCCACTGCAGGTGACGGCCCGCAGTACAACCCCTGACGACGCCGGGGGAGCTTAAAATTTAATAGAAAGCTGTCATGAAGGTACGTACCCTCTTTGATGATTGAATGTCTCCAAGAGGCTAAGGAAGCTTAACGATAACCTCAACTAAAGCATTGAGAAAGAAGACCAAGGCTTTCTTCACAAAGACGTTGGTTCAATCATGTCGCGACTACTTTGTATGAAGCTTTACTCTTCCTTCCCCTATTCAGACCTTGGCTAACATCTTTTGCAGCATCAGCGCTCTCGCTGCGTCGCGATCCTCGTATTCTAAAGCTTCCCCCTTACCTGTCCTTCCTTTGCATCGCGGTCGGTGTAATCTGGCTCTTTCTTCTGCCATTGAACGAGTATTCGCGCCGAACATACATATCTGAGAATGCCCTGCTGCCGGGTCAAGTGCACACATATTTTGGAGGAAGCGAACAGAACATCTTCCGCGCGTACCGACATGAAGTTGACGATGTAATCGACAAGAACAACTATGAGTGCGTCGTAAACTTGGATATGGAATGATTGGAACAAAAGCTAATACGGTTGGGTAACAGGATCAATGACAGGCTGGACAAGATTCTCACTGGGGTCGGATTGAAGGTTGGCCGTCAAAACTACACCTACCACTCGGCTGGTCATGAATACTCAGGACAAAACCTCTACGCAATTCTGCAAGCTCCCCGTGGCGATGCTACCGAAGCAATTGTATTAGTTGCTGCCTGGAAGAATGTTGAGGAGCAGCTCAACCGCAACGGCGTATCTCTAGCATTGACTTTGGTCCGCTACTTTAAACGTATGTACCCTTCAGAAACTCAAAATAGGCGACGGATGCTGACATGGTACAGGCTGGTCACTCTGGTCCAAGGACATCATTCTTGTTGTTCCTCCAGACAGCAAGACAGGCACACAGGCTTGGGTTGACGCATATCATGATGCTCATAACCCCGATCTGGTGGCTCCTTTGCCTCTCAAGTCCGGTGCCCTTCAAGGCGCCCTAGCTATCGACTACCCTCAGGAACAGAGTTTCAAGTCTGTACATGTGATTTACGATGGACCCAACGGACAGCTTCCCAATCTTGATCTTATCAACTCTATCGTCAACATCGCTGGTGGTCAGATGGGCATGGGTACTTCTATTCAGAAGATGACGGAGCACAAGGGTAACTACCCTGATCGCCTAAAGACTATGCTACGTGGTATGCTCAACCAAGGTCTTGGCTACGCTGCTGGCGCTCATAGCAGTTTCATTCCCTATCACGTTGATGCCGTGACACTTCAGCCTTATGGTGAAGGATGGTATGATGAGATGGCCATGGGCCGATTAGTTGAGGGCTCATTCCGAAGTCTGAATAATTTGCTTGAGCATTTGCATCAGAGTTTCTTTTTCTATCTTCTGATGCAGACAGATCGCTTTGTCAGTATCGGTACTTATCTTCCCAGCGCCATGTTAATTGCTGCCAACTTTACCATCATGGCCATCTCTCTCTGGGTTAAGAGTGGTCAATCACCAACGACGCAGAAACCCAAGGAGAAGGATTCTACCACATCTGCTGAAGCAAAACAGGCTGGTAGAGACCTGTTTGTTCCGCTTGGCGTTGTTGCTGTCTGCCAGGGTCTTGCAGCGGTGCCTCTCTACATCTTCAACCACCTTCCTGCTGGTGTGAGTGATCCCAAATAGCATATCCAGGTCTGATACTGACAATTCTTAGTTACTGTCGCCCGCCTTTGCTGGCTTCTCTCTCATCTCAGCGATCCTCCCCTTCGCCATCTCTCGTCTTCTAACACTTGTCACCAAGCCCACGATGCAGCACTTCCAACTCACAAAGTCTTTCTCCCTTCTCGTTCTCGGCATGTGCCTTTCTACTCTCGCTACTCTCAACTTCTCACTCGCCTTCCTTATCGGCGTGCTCTCGAGCCCCCTCAGCTTCGTCCAGCCTGTCAAGAACCCTGGCCTTCGTTGGTCTCTGGCTGGTCTCCTCAACGTTATAGCACCACCTACAGTTTTGTATGCAGCGGCCCAGATCTGGGACATAAGCATTGCAGACTTGTTGAAGGAGGCCAGCTTTGGCTGGAACGTCTGGGGCATGTATACGCCGGTTGTGGTGTGGTGCCTATGGTGGCCTGCGTGGCTCGTGGGTATGGTCAATATTTTTGGAGAGGTTACTGTTTGAAGAAAACCAGGGATGGGACTGTAGGATAGAAAGCAAGGCATACATTGCACCACCATGATGGTGAGATATTTTTAATATTAAACAAAGACACATAGACATAGGCAGGTTTCAGAATTTATAGTCTTTCCTAGGGCAAAGGGTCGTCATCTGCCCATAGACAAGTTTCTATTCGTCTATACTGTACATTGGTTCGTTTTGTTCGCCCTGTGTTCTCTAGACCATACTCGTATCGAGAACTCCTTTACGCAGCCCACACGTCCTTACCAGCCGACTCGATCCAGTTACCGAGTTGATTGACGCTTGAGTCCCAGTCAAGCAGTCGCTGGCGCATTGCGGCAATCTGCTTCATGTCGAGCACCTTTGGTTGGACCCAAGTGATTTGAGCTACGCCGTCCACTTGGTCAATGGTTCCTCGCAACAAGCCTAGGCTAAGAGCCTTCATAATGAGATGCTCAATCTCTTCAGGTCGAACCTTGGTCTCCTGAGCGATGGTGGCAAAGGTGAGAGTGCGGTCGTGAGGAGGGCGACGGAAAACAGCCTCAGTCAGGGCGGAGAGGTAGATCTTTTGTCGAAGGTGTGTGGCGTTGTTCTTAAGAAGCTTGTTGGACTCAACACGGTCTGACAACTGATCATAAGCATCGAGATCGCCACGGTTGAAGGCAAAGAGAAGATCACGCATCCAAGAATGCTCGCTCTTGGCAAGGACGTCAAGGATAGGGTGAAGCAAAAGCTCTCCGAAGTTGTAGATGCTTGTCGAAACAAGCGCAGCGATGCTGAGATGGTAGGCTCGCTTGTGTCGCTCCTCAGCGGACAAAGCATTAAGATCGATGCAGGCAAGGTAGAGGAGAGCAGTGCGGTAGTAGTTAGAGAAGTCCATCTTGCGCTGCAGGAAGGGTTAGCAGGGTTCATTAAATATCCAAGGAATCGAGAGCATACCTGGTAGTAGATGGCATTCGCATCGTAGAAAGCAGCGTGGACCACATTCTCTACAGAGTCAAAGGAGTCCAGTATCCTCTCGGCTGTATCCAGGTCCTTTCGCGCAGCATCTAGCTCCTCCAAGTCCAGCTTTGCTTGGGCAACAGCAACCAAGGCATAGACGTAAGCATCCTGGGAATTCTCGTTGTTGACCTTTTTGGCGACTGATTGCAAGAAAGAAAGGCGCTGCTCGTCCTCTATATTATTTGAACACCATCGGTCAGCAAGTCGCCGGCTTCGGAGTATTTTACATTGAAATCTCACCCTCACACTCTGTTGCAGCCTTCAATGCTAGTTCCACAAGCTTCAACTGGTTGATCTTGTCGGCAAACTTGAGGATAAAAACTCTGTAGAATGATAGTCGTTGAGGGGCGCTCGCTGGGTGGCTGAAGAACTCGATGAGGGCCTCAGTGAGCTGGTGCCAGAGCTTGCGCTCCCAGAAGTTCTCAAAGTCGAGGATGAGAGTCTGGAGCTCTTCGGGAGCTTCATCGCGCTGCTCGGCAAGGAAATCGGAAATGGTCTCGTTGCTCATGATGGCGGGATATGTAAGTTATGTCGGTGGATTCGAATTGTATGGGTGACGTGCACAGCAACTGAAGCTAGCTTGCCTGCACCTTTGGTCTCTAGCGCGTACTGCTGTACCAACGCTTATTTTTGGGGTTAATGCGTCTCAAAAGCGTGGATATGACCTCTTCTCTATTCGGTCGCGTTGTCGTCGAGAGTTCGTCGTGATATTCGGTGAAGCTGGTATGTTTGTAGAGGTTGATAGTTGCTTTAGTGGAGTTGGAGGGAGGTCCTTAGCTCATCAATGAGGCTACCAGGCAGCCTGGTCGTCGCAACGTAAAAGCGCACGGGCCATTTCTACCTGTGAAGGAACACTTGAATGGCGCTAACCAATGACAAGCTGCAAGATTTTAGTGACCCATCACGTGATCTGCAATTACCGTTCCCCGAGGCTCTACCTTGGCTAGCATCACCAGACACTGCTATTGAGAAGACGAGACGATCTACGGCCAATTGCGAGGCACAGCAGCGTTTTGTCACGCAATCTGTATATTCGCAACAATGGCTTCGCCTCTCTTTGCTGCGCGGGCGGCCCGCAAGGCTGCTTTCAATGTCGCCGGCAAGCGATACCTATCCGATATTTCCATTACTCGAACTGGCAAGCCTATCATCCGTGTTGAGGGAGGCCGGTAAGCTCAACCATGGCCCATTGACACTATTCAGACCCTCTCTAATATTTTTCTGCGTCTAGTTCATCCCTTGGGGGTACGATAATCGAGCTGCGATGACCACGAACGACACTGACGAAAGGAAACCAGGCCATACTGTTACCGTATTTGGCGCAACCGGCCAACTTGGACGATACATCGTGAACCGCCTGGGTGAGCCGGCCTGATATTCGACTTGGATAATTGGAACAAACAATTGGAATACTGATACTGGCATTAGCCCGTCAGGGATGCACTGTCGTTATTCCCTACCGTGAGGAAATGTCCAAGCGTCATCTCAAAGTCACTGGAGATCTCGGCCGTGTTGTCTTCATTGTACGCCTCAGTTCCCCCCGATATGCTCGGGAACCTTTTAATAACCCTCGTACTAGGAGCATGACCTTCGAAACACCCCTTCAATTGAGGCGAGCGTTCGACACTCCGATGCCGTTTTCAACCTGATTGGCCGCGACTATCCTACTAAGTATGTTTGATATAAGATGAGACCAATGGGAAGGAAAGGAACTAAACGGAAATCAGGAACTTTTCTTTGGAGGATGTACATGTTGAGGGAACCGAGCGCATCGTTGAGGCTGTTTGCAAGTACGACGTCGACCGATATATCCACGTTTCCTCCCACAGCGCCAACTCTCAGTCCGTCTCCGAGTTCTACCGCACCAAGGTCTGTAGACGGTCAGCTTCGCCAGTGGAGGAAATGCTAATGGATGATTCAGGGCCGAGCTGAGGAGGTTGCCCGACAACTCTTCCCTGAGACCACTATTGTCCGACCTGCACCCATTTTCGGTTTCGAGGATAACCTCTTGCTGAAGCTTGCTGGTGTCACCAACCTTTTCACTTCCAACAACATGCAGGAGAAGTTCTACCCCGTTCACGTAGGTTCTTTCAACTGCAAATGGTGTAGACATGGCTAACCATCACAGTCTATTGATGTTGGTGCTGCTCTGGAGAAGATCTTCTATGACGACACAACTGCTGGGCAGACTTTTGAGCTTTATGGACCCAAGAAGTACAGCATGGAAGAGATTTCCGTTATGGTTGATAAGGAAATTTACAAGCAGCGACGACACATTAACGTGCCCAAGGCCATCCTTAAGCCCGTTGCTGCGCTCTTGAATAAGGTCCTTTGGTGGCACACTCTGTCAGCAGATGAGGTTGAGCGAGAGTATTTGGACCAGGTCATTGACCCTGAGGCCAAGACCTTCAAGGACCTTGGTATTGAGCCTGGTGACATTATCAACTTCACCTACCACTACCTGGTAAGTGCCCCTATTGTAGAAGTGAAATCAGAAACTGACCCCTTTTTAGCAAGGATTCCGAAGCCAGAACTTCTACGATCTCCCCCCTGCGACAGAGAAGGAGAAGAGGGAAGAGAAGAAGTACATCCATGTTTTGGATGAGTTGTAAAGAAAAGGAATTGATTTTTGCTTATTGCGGATGCTGGAAAGGCGGCTGGTGATTTACGACTAAGCGGACAAGTCGACAATAGTCCGTGTATATAGGACCGCATAGACTAGAGAGTATGCGAGTTCGAACAATTGTACAGGTTTCTTTGGGTTGAGATGATATCAGATAATATGAAGGCCGAGAGAATCAGTCCAGAATACCTGCCTACCCTGTAGCTGTCACCTTATCATCATGCAGCACTCTTGTAGCGAGAGTCTAGACCGTTGAAAGAAGCAGTAAAGAGGACCCCGCCGAACCCTTACACAAAACCTTCCATCGCATCGAAACGCCGAGTCTCCGTAATCGACCGTATATCAAAACTGAAAAAATACGTTTTGACGACAGCATTCCAATGTCTTTTGAGGATGAAGAGCCCATGTAAGAGACACAAAGTATCCATGTCACCCAAGTTACAGGGCCCAGTTTACTGACTTTAGTTTGTCCCCAGAAGCCTCTCGAGTCACACCTTGGCCGCGTTAGCCGAGTTCCACGCCGAAAAGGACGCCCATGAAAAGACATTTGAGAAGCTGAGGACCGGCGCCGCTCCAAGAGCCGGAGCCGGACTCGGTGTCGTCGAACCGGAGGACGAGGATCCTATAGCGGAGGATGCGGACGACCAACCGTTGAGTATGGCGGCGTTTACGGAGGATTGGAACGAATCGCAGTTTTGGGTACGTAAAACGAGTTGCACAAAACAAAGCACAAGATGGCCCCCCCGTCCAGTTGTATTTTAACTTTGGTTTTGGTGGTGGAGATGGCATCGCGATCGGCTTCTGGGATCGTGTCTGTGCCTGTCTGAAGTTGGGGTATCCATTACGTACTGGACTAGTCTTGGCGCAGCAACTTCATGATATTGACATTGGAAAATGCTAACATGGGCCTGGCGATCTAGTTCCTCGACGAAACAGCGTTTGCTCTGGCTGATCAGCTCCTCGATGGTGCATCGTCAAGCTCGACTATTGGTGTAGTTTCGACACCGAGTGTGTTTATTGCGCTCAAGAATCGTCTTGTAAGGCTCCCCAGCTTCTGTGACTGCCCAACCTTTACAAGGCTTGATATATAGAGCTCAGTAGCTAACCTGAACACAGCGATTCTGGCCTATTGAAGACAGACCTAAGTTGGTCTTGTTTGAACACGACCACCGATTTAGTGTCTTTCCTGAATTTGTCTTCTATGACTTTCAGAGACCGCTTCAACTTCCAGGTATGACCACTATTGCTAGTTTACTACTGCGTTGAATACATACTAACATCATTCAGCTCATCTGAAGGGCAGCTTGGATAGTGTTATCATTGACCCTCCTTTCTTCAGCAATGACTGCCAGACAAAGTGTAAGTACTACCCAGACTGTCATTTTAGTCACTATCTGGGTACTGGGTGACAGTACATCGCTGTCCGGAAGCTGTTCTCTTTAATGCTGACACATCACTAGTTGCCCTAACAGGCCGCTGGCTCGTCAAGCCAAAGTCACCCCGTGTAATTGTCTGCACAGGAGAACGAATGGCTACCATCGTTGACAAGCTCTACCGCTCCCTTGGAGTCTATGCGACAACCTTCGAGCCTGCTCACGCTGGTTTGAGTAACCACTACTACTGCTACGCCAACTTTGAGAGTTCTACCTGGGACTGGCGATCTGATGAATCAGACTAATGAAGTGGAAGTGAGAGATGCGAGGTGTTGAAAGAAGACGCTCGCCGCTGGAACCATCCCAAGCTCCCGAAAGAATGAGCAAGACTAGGAAAAGGTGAAACTCAAGGCACGATTGAGCTCTCGGGGTACCTGTGGATACACAAATCTATTAAAGGCCGCCACATAGACACATAAATACATCTGAAGGAAGACCATGAACTGCCCTATTCAGGAGGCTGTCACGGGTATTACTAAACTAATAAACTGCGCCAAGCAATGCATCATACTCCGCTCATCCTGCTGCTTATATATGACTCCCCTTGACTTGCTGATCATGACCATCGACGCGTACCCGGTTCCCCTATTCTAAACCCCCATCTGCCTACAAGTACAATATTTGGTATTAGGCTAGTGAGCGAATGATGTAGAAGAGAAGATAGGCCTGAGCCCCAAGCACGTCAGACAAGCTCGCCAACTCGACTTTGTGGTCATTAAACTTGAACCACTGAAAGATACATTAGCATCTTGATGTATAATGATAATCAATACAACTTACCTGATCGCCGACCCGGCAGTACGATGTGTAATGACCAGTGTCGATTTCACCTACATGAACCACGACGCTGAGGAGGTCATAGGTGCATGATCGCTCCAGCTCAAGACTCTCACGGCTCTCATGGTTGCGGACCCGATTTGTGTAAGGCAACATATTGAGTTGCAACGGGAATTTGACTTCATTGTCGACCTTGGACGCGGCACGATCGTGTCGACCATGTCTATACTCAAAGCGCTGTGGCAGAGTTAATTTCATGAACACGCAGATGAGCTTGGGTATCACTCACTTTAAGCTGTATCGACAAGACATTGGGCAGCCGCTTAATGCTGGTATGTCGTTTGGCTTGTTGAGTGCCGTTGCAGTTGTTGCACCGGTACTCGCACTTGTCATACTTGATGTATTCCTCATCTAAGCAATCCTGCAAGGTCAGGGAAGGCTTCTTTTGACCCGTCCTCTTGCTCTTCTTCTGGACGACATTTTCGAGACCCAGACTCAGATCAAGGAATGACTGGATCGAATTGCTCTGGCCTGAGCAGTTCTGGCACGTGGTTGTTGTCTGCATCTTGCCGTAGAATGTCTGATGCATGATGCAATTACAGCTGTGTTCGCTACCGATTTCAGGTTTTTTACCGTCGCCATTTCGCTCATGGAGCTCTTCAGCCAGGAACTGAAAGAACTCATGCGCATCTTGTTCTTTGGTGGTAACAAGATTCTCGAATGCCTTTTTCTCGGAGATCCAGAATCCCGACAAGATGTTGGCAGCAGTATAACCATTCGTGTTCTCCAAAGCATAGAAATCCTGAAACATGTCGTCCATTGCACAGCTCAAACAGTGAGGTACCTGGCAGTCACTGCTCTGGTGACCATCGCTGAGATAGAAATTTCTGAGTAAGGGGTTGTGTAAGAAGCTTTGGAGGACGACGTTCTGATAGCAGGTTGCACCAGCATTATAAATGCCGCGCAGGCCGTTTGCACGACAGGAAGCGGTTGTAGTATTGTTAGTAATATACCGAGGGTCATCCTTAATAGAGTCTGTGAAGAGTTCATTGTGTTTTCTCTTGCGACCTGCTCAACCGTTAGTCCCGGGTGACAGAAAACCATCCGCAAGCACCACAGCAGCCAAGAGTACAGCCATTCTCATTCAATATTGCGTATAGACCTTGGCTTGCTGGCTCTTCGTGCAGTATTGCTTACCAGAGAAAGAACCAGTTCCTATCTTTCTCACACGAAGCTCCTCAAGAGTTGGGTCCCAAACAAAATCGTCGCACATCTGACAATACAGGCAACCGCTCCGAGAGTCAACATCTGCGCCAGGGTTAGCAGAGCAGCTGAAAGCAGCACAAGGCTACCAACAAAAACGGTGTTGCTTCTTAGTTCCATGTTTCAACCTGTCTTCTTCAGACACGGTCATCGGACATTGTAGGCAGAGGTAGTTCGAGGTAAGCGATGTAACGGGTCGACCATCTTGTGTCGATGTCTGGGGGACGATGGGTGTCGCATCGAAGATGCCGCGAAGGATCAACTTGTAGTGCGTGATCGAGCTGTTCATGATCTCTTGGTTCTTGCTGAGAAGAAGCTGGACATGCTCTAGAGACAATTAGGCATTGATAAAGAGTTTTGGGGGAATGGGGCATACCACAGCCGAACATTGGTGATCCGGGGACCGGAGACTTCACCTTGATGTTCTTAGGCGAGGCAGGAGTGGTTGGTCGCCCAGACATGGTGAAGTATTTAGCCTTCGCGGCTGGGAGTTATATAGTAGCAATTGAGACTGGTAACAGACGAAGCTGGTTGATGCGGTTGGTAAAAGGGAGCTCGATTCGTTATCAAGAGAGTGCGGCGAAGAAATATTGGTAAGATCCAAGGGTACTCGAAACGGTCCCAAATATAAGAATGGTTTTAGTTATTCGTTTATTCGTTCGCGAACGGTTCGTTGCAAGCTCGTTTACTCGTTCGGCGGGCGATGTGAATGGCGAACGAGGCTGAAGGATGCGAGGCACAGTGTTGCATGTACAACAATCAGCAAGCCGAACGTCGGACAATCGATGTCCTCTACCCGTTGAGATTAATTTCTAAGGTTGATGAACTGCGAGAGACAAAAGTTCTTTCAAAGATGACGTGAGGGATTAAGTAAACAATAGAGAATTCTCGAACTCTATTGATTGTTCCTTCAATTAAAAGAATAAAGTGCATGCATGGGTTGGAAATGGAAGCGCAAGAGTGGTAAGTGAATTATTAAAATGGAAACCACTGTCACTCACTGTATGTCAGGGACAGAACAGGAGAGATTGCAGCGGGTGCGGGCTGACTTAGCGCGTACCTTATGGCGTAAGATTGGCGGGTAGATACTTCAATCATGGGGGCGCTCATGAAAATTATACCCATGTCATGCAGGCCGATAAGATAAGCTTGGCACTAGTCCCACCAGCTGAACCTGATATTAACCGCGACCAGACGCGTCTATTTGATATCTTGGTTGGTACTCTTATAATCTGTAATCGTGAAAGATAATTATTGACAATCGCCGATAGCCTCAGTATAATTTTTAGCTAGTAGTATCCTGCAAATGACTCAATTATACTTACCAGAAGTTGTAAAGTGACGTTTATTACTGTATTTTCTCAAGTCTATAATCGGCTATGCATATACAAGAGGAGCACCATTTGTGCCGAGGTTTATTCATTCTCCATTCAATAAGCAGTTTCTGTTGCCGAATGACGACAGCAGCTTACACTTCAACTCCTACAGATCAATGTCTTGTTCCTATTGCTTGTCTCTCATCCTAGACCTACACAGAATCTCTGATCTTTGAGCTTATTTGACTAGAGACGGGGCTCAAAGTCTCCACTGTCCACCGAAATCCCGGCTCCGGCTTGCGGCATCCGGCTCCGGACCCCTCCCGATCAGCACTGAGAGTTTTGTCCAAACACGGCTCTCAGTCCCACCATTGATATAACCAGCAACTCATCGGATATCATGGCAACACAACTCATTGCTCTACCAGCTGTAGAGCGTCTCAGTCCTACCGTCATTCGCATCTTGGGTGGTAATCCAGGCAAATTCACTCTTCAAGGCACAAATACATACCTTCTCGGTACAGGCCGTCGCCGGCTTCTTATTGACACCGGTGAAGGTCGCAATGCGTGGATCTCATCTATTCGTGAGGCTCTACAGCAAGAGAATGCGACTATAGATACTGCGCTCATCACGCACTGGCATCATGACCATACAGGTGGTATCAAGGATCTCTTGAGCATCTCGCCCCAGACGAGGATCTTCAAGCATACTCCTGAGGAAGGACAGTATGAAATTAAGCACGGGCAACGTTTCGAGGTCGACGGCGCGACATTGACAGCCGCGTATACGCCGGGACATACAAAGGATCATATCGTCTTCGTCCTTCAGGAAGAGGATGCAATGTTCACTGCCGACAACGTCCTCGGTCAGGGCACTGCAGTATTTGAGGATCTCGTCACATATCTACGAAGCTTAGAAGAGATGAAGCCTGTTTTCAAAGGCCGAGCATACCCTGGACATGGGCCGGTCATTGAGAATGGACCTGCGAAGATCGCAGAGTACATCGCACACCGAAAACAACGAGAAGATCAGGTCATCCAGACGTTGAAGACGGGGCCTGGTGAAGTGGAAACTCAAGAATCCGCATTATGGTCGGCATGGACAGCGGCAGATTTGGTTGAAGTGATCTACAAAGATGTTCCGAAGAATCTGCATCCGGCGGCTCGTGGTGGTGTTTTGCAGATATTGGGAAAACTGGAGGGTGAGGGTCGTATAGCTCGCGATGGCGACAAATGGAAGATACTGGTAGATGGCCGGGCTTCTCTATGATCACGATCGATGGTTTGAAGTAAAGTGGACGATGAGGGTCTTTAGTGAGTCAGAAGTGTATTGCCGAATTGCCGTAATAAAGTCGATACTTGTTGTAGCCATTTGTGAAGAACCGTGTTTGCTCGGGATTACGGACTTTTAAACAAGTTGGGTTTATGGCATGATTTGGTCATGCCAAGAGCTGATATTGGTCGCAAGTTTGTATTGTGTTTCTGCAACAAGCTAGGTAGCGAGATGAGGCAGGGTCTTCGGCAGCGTCGGATCTTTCACCTCATCCAGGTCTTGTCGTGATCAATGATGGATTTTTAGCGAAGGATGGGCTTAGGTGACTGGTGGGGATCGCCAACTGGGGTATGTTTTTTTGGATCACGCCCCTGTCCACTAACGCAGCCACTCTATCAACAACTGACATGACTGATGATCTTGAAATGTAAGCAGATCCTCTTTGATATTGTAATGCTACCTACAGCTTCAGTTCGGCCGATTGCGGAGACTAGAATGCAGTGTCGTCACATTAGAACCCAAGCTCCCCTTGTCAGTACAGTACAAAGAAACAGTCAATGATGATAGGTAAGGTAGGGATGGGACTGCAACATTAAAGCCGTCGTTTACAGATACGTTTCATGCAGTCACGAACGGCCTAACTTCCTCCGAATATCATACGACGAACCGTAAAAGAATGACCTTGACTGATACGTGTTTGATGTTTGCTTCCTGAGGACTCAAGCAGCTACGGGTTATTCGGGAGTAAAGTTGATACGACTGGGCGTATAGCCGTACGTATACCTGAGGGCTGAGAAACGGAGAAACGTTGACCACGAGTTACCGTTCTTGGCGGGATGATTGTGTGCGTTCCACGTTATTTGCTGGCTCGGATTGTAACCCAAGACAGCTGACTCTTTTTGGTGCTATACATACAATGAATGCAAGTCAGCATACAATAAGTGAGCGAGCGGTGAGCTAGCACATCAGAACGATCCGATAATTCTGTCCGAGATTAGTATAAGTCAGTATTTACTTATGCACCTCTATAGCAGAATTGTGTGTTGTCGTCTGAAAATGAAGCAATTTGTCAGCGAACGAGGACATCTAGGGCATTCATGTGTCATGGTAGTAGTCAGTACCCCATAAACCTTCGTACAACTTGAGCAAATATTCCTTCTCAAGACCCTTGCATTTTACGCCATTGTCTACTCTGAACATGGTTATGCGATGCCTTGTGACCATTCTGACAGCTTGAGGTTGGTGGGTTGTGACCCTGTTTAATGGAATGCGTTTGTTCGGAATCATCGGGTCCATGGAGACGGAGATAATCGTAAAGCCTGAAATTGCCGTCCTTGAGGTCGTGCTTAGACATACAGTTACATTTCCATTTCTCGATCTCGATCTTGATCAATGAATGATTGCCAAGACACGTCGGTATGAATCATCCTGGCTATCGCTAAGGGAAATTTCCGTGAGAGGTTCCCGCAGTGTTAGTTAGGTAGCCCAGAGTAAGTGCGTGTAAGTTAGACATGGATATAATGTGGCGTACAGCAAGCGTATTACAGTATGCTGCATGGAGTAGCTGATACGCAATTCTTCGTCAGCCCTAAACGAATATTTGACTACTCTCGACGTCATATCCAGCCTTATCGTTTACACAGACAGCACAGACGTAAAAGCTTTGTAGTTGAAGACTGCAGAGAAAATGTGCGGAATTGTCGGCGTAGTTGGGTTGATTTAGAGTGGAGTTGCTAGACCGGGATTATGAACATCAAAGAAGTTGATTCCGCAATATCCAATAAAAGACGCCGTAGCTCTCGACTTTACAGCGGGATGAGGTAACTAGCGCCAGAAGCTGCCGGCATTAAAGCTCTCCATGGTGCATGATAATGCCTGTAAAAACGAGAGCTCTTAATGTGGATTTCGGCATCTTGATCACAAACATGAGTCCGTGCTTCATCGATGATGGCAGTTGAACAGAGATAGAAAAGCCACAGTAGATACGTGTGTAGCTTATGACAGAATATTCGTAATTCACTTGTAAGCCAGTAACTGACTATCCATTTATCGGATCCGAGTGGAGGTGCATGTGTTGTAATGGTGTAGTCCAACCCAACGTGGTGATGGGTTGCGATGCGTGCAGCACAAGTTACAACACACGGTCTTCTTTATGACCAGTAATTATCTGTGAATAGCAGAGTATCAGCTCGGTGATAATAGGAATACCCTAGCGGAGGATCCATGGCCTGTGATATCCACTTCATCTCCGCCGAAATGCTTTGACTTCTTTCGAGAAGATGCTTTCTCTTAAGTTTCCGCGCCGATCGATCGATCACGTTGACCATATCATAAACTAAGAAGGCCACTATTCGGAACTAACAGATCCTCAAAGTACAAGTACATACAACCACGTAGGAGACCTGATCATCTGAGTGCATGTATAGTACCCCCAAATGCAGAATCCAACCCACCATCACGGTAGAGCTACCTAGGTAGACATCCATCACATCATCCCCCACCGGCCGGCCCCATTTGAGAATCCCCCACTATCAAAATGCTTACCGCAACTTTTTTTTGTTGTTTTCCATGATAAAAAATTGTACCTTGACTTTTCAGTAGAAGCAATTCGGAAGCTTCGGATGGTCAACTGCTGCGTATCCTTTCTTGGCTCTCGTCGCTTTGTCCCCGACTCACCAAGAGTTTCCAATGACTCAGCTTATGACCTGTTTTCGGCCGCTCGGGCCCGAGAGCAAAGAGAGAGAGAGAGAGGGAGTGAAGGGTTTGTTTTAAAACAATGCCATGTCATGATTCCTTGAAACACTCTTCGTTTTGACATCTACTTGATCGCATGATTATATATGGTCTCCTCCTTGTGCCTTTTTGGCCGTACATAGTATAATTACTGCTTGCGACCTCCTTGTCTTGTCTCGTTACGTCTATTGTTCCCAATACAAATAAATCTTTCTGGACGCCATCAGTATGATTTACACAAAAATCATATTGCGCGCATCTGGCGCATTGCTTTTGGCTCTTCTACCTGTGGTTGTTGCGCATGGTGGTGGTGAAAGTATGGATATGGATATGGGAATTGGCCATGGCGGCAACACAACGACACAACCACCAAAAGACGAGGACTATCCCGATACTTACTTTGCGCATACTGAACATACTGGAGTTATTTACACACATATTGCCTTAATGGTTCTTTCTTGGGTTTTTGTTCTCCCAATTGGTAAGATTTCGCAGCGTCCAGCTGAATGCGCCGACTAACACAACTCTAGCCGTCATGTTCTCATTGGCAAACTCTCGCTTCACACTACCGGCGCAATTTGTCTTCCTAGCTACAAATACTCTCGGAGTCCTAGTCGGCGTGGTCTACAATGCTCAGACACCAGACTTGTATCCAAACAATGCGCATCACAAGATTGGCTGGATCGTGACTTGGGTTGTTTGCGCCCAGGTTCTTGTAAGTGCTGTGGGCTGTATCGCGAGAGCTCTCAAGGGCAAAGGAAAGACGTCAAGCAACGAGAGACATGCTTTCCTACCTGTTGCGACACGAGAAGCCGACTACTCTTCGCACAATGGCTACCACAATGACAGCCCCTACCGACTTTCCAATGACAGTGGACGAGGCACCGAACCACACACACCTTCGCTTCGGAGTGACTCTGCATCTACTCTCAATGGCATGGAGTCACCTGTAGAAAACCCCAGAAAGGAGTACGAGGACGATGATGGTGACCTGGAAGAACTGTCACTGGCGTCTCCTGCGCCTCAGGGTACTTTCGCTCGTCACGCCTCCCAGATTGTTGCTTCGCGAGTATGGAAGTATCTCAACATTGGTCGCTGTATAGTCGATCGCATTATTCTCCCCTTCGGCTTCATTGCGCTTGCGACTGGTGTAGTCACATTTGGTCGCTTTTTTGTAAGTTACCAACAGAGCCCTTAGTTGCAACACTCGACTAACAAATCGTAAACAGGAAGGAGGCGCAATCTTCAATGGTTTGGCGCACTGGATCAAGGGCGGCGTTTTCTTCTGGCTAGGCATCTTCACCCTTGGTCGCTGGACTGGCAGCTTTGGTGAGCTTGGCTGGGCGTGGAACGTTAGCCCAAAGAAGAACTCCCAGATGTGGCGCCTTTCCGCTGAGTTCGTCGAGAGCTTCTTGATCTTCTTCTATGGCGCTACCAATATCTTCATGGAGCATCTTGGTGGTTGGGGAGGTGACTGGACTGCTCAGGACATGGAACACATCTCCATCACGGTTTTGTTCATTGGAGGAGGCTTGGTAAGTCCGATGATCTGTTACTGTCCATTTCCGAGAACAAAAACTGACCGTTTGACTAGTGCGGTATGCTCATCGAGTCGACACGCATTCGCGATCTTCTCAACACAACCGTAGACGATGCCAAGCCCAAGAGCCCTTACTCGGTCGAAGAAGCGAACGAATCTGAGTCTCCTGACACATACGAATTCTCGCTCAACCCAATACCAGCTTTGGTGATCATGCTACTTGGACTCATGATGAGCTCCCATACGCAGCATACCATGATGTCCAGCATGGTTCACAAGCAATGGGGTGACCTGCTTCTCGGAGCTTCCCTTGCTCGAGGGTTGACCTACCTCATTATGTACCTCAAGCCACCCAAGTCCATTCTCCCATCACGACCTCCCACGGAACTCTTGGCTGCTTTTGGATTGATCGCTGGAGGCATCATCTTCATGGCTAGTGTAAGTCTAACACAACCTATACAAAACGAATCGAGAAACTAATCCAGATCAGAGCACCGATACTGTCAACGGAATGATCCACTACGAACTCGATGCCATGTTCATGTACACCGTCACCATGGGCATGGTCGCCCTCTTGATGGCTTGGGTTGTTATCGTCCTCGCCATCAAGGGGTGGGCCGTCCGACTCGAACGACGTCGCATCTTGGACTAAACCGCTCGTACGTACAAACACTGATGAACAGGAGGAAATGAAACATTGCCGCGATTCGGCCAGAATGGGAGATTTGTAGATAGATAGATTGTATTGCGCGCTTGATGCAGTGATGGCTCTGCTTTGAGATACCCTTTATGAAACAACGGCCGCTAATTGCCCTGATTTCTGAATATGATTTGGTTCTCCTTGATAGGTGTGATGCACACGTGATTGTGCATTTATGTGCAACTGGATTTCTCATGTCCTGAATGGCTTTGTGTATGCTGGGTGGGGGTTTTCCGTATCTTGATCCGTCTTTGTCCCGTGATAGGCATAGGGGAAATCCTTTTGACAAGTTTATATGTCGTGAAGGAGCGGGTATGACTTGTATTGTCTTCACACAGTTGAATGAAATGATCTGGACTGCGCGTACAGGGTCTGCTCACGCATCTCCATCCTTGGCCTTTGGTTTAGCCACAACTCTCTTCTGATCCTCGGGAGAGAAAAGACCTGCCCCTTGCTGTAGAGCGTGAACAAGGAAAGGAATAGAGTCGGCCTTGAAGTCCTCCGCGTTGCGAACCTTGTCAAGGTCCTCTGAGAGCTCTTGTGTTGCTCGTTGAAGGTAGTATGATGTGAATTCCGGTGAGGACTGGTTGGTAGGGTTGGAAGACATTGTGAATTGTTTAAGATAGCAGCCTAATATGCCTTTTCTTCAATTTGGCTGATCCTTTTAATGCTGAGAGTTGAGGTTGTTGTTGATTCTAAGGTTCACCTGAATCAAAAGAGTAAAACTTTGGCTAGTTGATTCTTGACAGTGCGAAAATGGATATCCACGTCATGAGCACTGTGTCTACCTCTCATGGCTTCCAATATGATAGAAAGCATGATATATGGCGGGGCGAAGCATCTAAACAAGATTTACACCCCTTTCAAGATTGTTACAGCGCATAGCGCTCATCAATATAAGGAAGAGTTCCGATACTGGAAGGCAATAGGCCCTATTCAGGATATCAAGGAGCTCAGCGACACAACAAATGGAGAATTTGGTACAAAACCCAGTGCGCTCTGTGTTGTTTATAGTATTTTGTATTCTATCAGTGCTTTGCCATCTAAATGCAACGTACAACGAACCCTGTCCTTCTAAACAGGTCTGTTGAAACTCCCTAAAACAGATCATGACCCTTCAATACCGCTAATCCACAATAACGCCGCGCATACCTGGTGAACATGAATCATAAAAAACACACAACTGGTAACTCAATGAGAAATGTACTGGAAAACAGCAGAAACCTCGGACTCTCCACATTCCTGCCTCAAGAGCAAGTCCTGGATGGGCTTCAGTCCCTCGTTGACAAAATGGTTCCATGTGCTGGTATCACCATACAGCATGGCTGGCGCCTTGATGTACTGCTTGCCATCGGGCTTACATCGCTTGCACTTGAATGTTTCGTGCGTGTCACTCTTGGTATCTGGCCGGTACTGGAAAAGCTCACGGAGACTGTCAAGCGAGAAATGTCGTTCAACATCTTCCGCCGAGTCCACAACACAAGAAGACAAGCTTTGTTTATGAGACTGGCGCTGGAAGATCTTCTCCTCGATCGTACCCGTTGCGATGAAGCGGTACACGAAGCAGTCCTTCTTCTGTCCATCACGCCACACTCGAGCCAGTGCCTGCTGATCAGCAGCTGGGTTCCAATCAGGGTCGAACAACACCAGGCGGTTCGCACCGATGAGGTTGATACCACATCCACCAGCCTTGCTGCTGAGCAGGAAGACAAATTCGTCACCTTCAGGGTCATTGAATCGATCGACAAGTTTCTGACGCTTATTGACGTTCATGGTTCCGTCGAGTCGTAAACATCCGTACTGGCGAGAGCGACAAAGTCGCTCAAAGAGATCTAATGTGGAAGTGTAGTTGCTGATCAACACGATCTTGTCGTTCGTGTCTTGGCGAATGCGAGCCAGCATGCGGTCCAACACAGCCATCTTACCCGAATACCAGGACTTGACCTCACGATCTCGACCACGAGCTTCTTTGGGAACATAGTCATCTGGGAAGCACTGCTCTGAGCCGGGTAGATCCTCCGCCATGTTCAACAGATCAGGATGGTTACAGAGCTTCTTGAGAATGTTGATGGCCTTCAGAGGCTGGCTTCCCTTGCCTCTCAAGAGAGCCTGAATGTCGGGACTTTTGATAAAGTAGTTGTAGAGGTCAAATTGGAAGGGTGCAAGATTACAGAACACAACATGCTCGTACTTGACGGGTAAGTACTTGGAAAGAATATCGTTCGTACGGCGAATCAAGAACTTGTTGACAACACTAAGTAATGCCGCAGTGCACTCATCACCCTTCTTGCGATCTTCCTCTGACGCGTCGGCATCTCGACCTCGAAGAATTGGAATTTCGTAACGCTTGCGAAACTCCAGCCGTGTGCCGAGCAGATCGGGGTTGGCAAAACTTGTGAGCGAGAAATACTCCGTGAGATCGTTCTGAATAGGTGTGCCAGTAAGAATGACACGCCGTGAAACGTTGAGACTGTTGAGAGCGTTGAACGTGTTGCTGTCGCTGTTCTTGAGACGATGACCCTCATCACAGAAAAGCAAGCCGATCTTGGTGTGCTTAAGTTCTTCAACGTTTAATCGCAGAGTTTCGTAGGAAACAATAATGACTGGCCTAGTAACGGATCGACCGCTAGCAATTGCCCATTGTCGAAGCTGTCGTGTCAACTCTTCTTTGGAAGCCTTTCCATCAATGGCGAATGGTGTGATGGCATTAGCACCAAGCCATTTCACCAATTCGTTGGCCCAATTCTTGACTAAACTGGCAGGACAAACAACAATAGCTTTCTGAATTGTTGGCTTTCCAGCATCAGGTGATTGCTTGAGTAAAGTCCACATGAGAGAAATGCACTGAAGAGTCTTTCCCAGACCCATTTCGTCGGCCATAATGCAGCCATTGGCCTTCTCATCAATTAGGCCAGTAACACACCGATACATAAACTTGACACCCTCAACTTGATGGGGGCGAAGAATCTTGGCAAGTTTCGGGTCAATTACAACTGGAACCCGAGGATGTTCAGCGTCCACCTTCTTCTTGATTCCAAGGATCTCAGCAAGACTTTTGTGTACGAGTGGCGCGTCGAGCTTCCCATCAGCAGCCTCTGTCTTTGCAGGCTCGATAGCTTTGGGTACATCTTTTGGTTTGTCATCGACTGTTGGATCATGAAGTACGATGGCGAATTCACCGCTGGGGTCGTGTAGCGGCTTCGCGATGAAGACTGCACCCTGCCGAAGACCCAGAGTAGGAGGGGCGCGATTAGGGTTGTATGCAGCGCTATCCTTGTTCTTCAATGGCACAGAAAAGGCCTTGCGGAAAACAAGTCCTTTGTCTTTGGCCTGGAAAACTGGAAATCGATTGGCGTCTCGGGTGGCAAGCGCAAGCCTGTCGTCGTTGGAATATGGTTTATCATTATCTGCCTCGCCGTCGGCACCACCATAGTCAACCTTTCTTCGTTTGCGGGATGGTCGATCAACAGCAGGGCTTCTTCCAGCGACACCAGGGCATTTGAATGGTTTGTGAAGTCGGTCAATTGAAGAGGGTGTCGGCATTCGCTTGCCTAGAGTTTTGTCCCTGCCAGCAAGTGGCGTTGCGACGAGAGGTGACCTGAATCAAGTGTTAGAGCTTGCAAAATTGATCCAAAGTGTTTTGAAACTCACGCTGCTCCCATCTTGAATGCCTTATCGTGTCAAAGGCTTCGGAAGAAATTGTTCAATTGTGAAAGATTCTTTGCCACCCCAATAAGAATCGATGAAGGGTAAATAGGCAAGCGCGGTATGAGTGACTCGACGCGACGGCAGGCAGAAACACGCTATCACGTGAGCCGCCACTAACAATTGGAATTCAGTCCGTCCCATCCCGGCAAGACCCCGAAACCGCCGAAAGCTTGGACTTAAAGCCTCCACTAGCTTATGTAGCATTGGATCGGATGGCGGTCGAGGAATCAAGTTTATCGTTCGGTTCATGATGGGACCGAAACTGGTGGCAAGGAATACATCTTCTCCTTTTCTCCTTTTCTTCTTGTGCATCTTCCTCTACCAAACACCAGCCAAAGATGATAAACGAAAGCCCATTTGTTGAAATGTCGTCAGGGTAGGTCACTGCTGATCATCTACTTTCTCAGTACGCGGCTCTGAAAGACCCTGGATCACTAACACATGTTTCAAGCGTCAATCTCTCCAACCCCGATCAAAGCCGATCGGCTGGTGGGGATACCTTTGCCGACTATCAATCCTCTGGACCGACCCCTCTTCAAGTAGCAATTGCTCAACATCGTACTGGAATTTTGACTGCAACAGTTGCTGGACACTTTGCGCATTGGCAGTATCTCACTCGATTTCGTCGAATTAATGTACAGGCTACTGCAAATAGAGGTCCTCTTGCACGGCTCGGTTTGGCCTGGGGCCTCGTTTACCTCGGCGTCTTGAGCACTATTACAGTGGCTCAGCGCAAAGTCTCGAGGAATACCGATCATCTTCTCACGACTATAGAATCTAAAGAAATAGTCTCATAATGTCGGCCGATTTCTGGGCTGGTTATTTGAGTGGTGCTGTTGGAATTATCATTGGAAATCCTCTTGATGTAATCAAAGTTCGACTCCAAGCACAACATACCAGCCCAGCATCGAATCCGCCTGCTATCTCGATCCCTACAGGAACAACAGCGGCGGCTTCGGCCATTAATCAAGGCGCATCGCTCAGCACACGATACCTCGGATCATACGCCTCCTTGGTAACTGGAACTGCAGCACCAATTCTTGGCTACGGTGCTCTGAACGCCTTACTCTTTGTTTCTTACAACCGCACCGAGGCGGCATTGAATAGCGCATTCTCCACATCCGGAAATTTATGGAATACCTGGTTTGCTGGCGCCGTGGGTGGTCTTGCAACTTGGGTTGTTAGCACCCCTACCGAACTGATCAAGTGCAGAGCGCAGCTAGCTTCCTCTCCAATCTCAAGTTGGGCCATCACCAAGGAGATCTGGAAAAAAGAAGGCGTTCGGGGGCTTTACTTCGGAGGAACTGTCACTGCTATCCGAGATAGTGTGGGTTATGGCTTTTACTTTTGGTCTTATGAGCTGACTACTCGTTGGCTGGCTACAGAACAGGGCGAAGAATCCTCACTGCAACACGAAGCTGCTAAAGTCCTTTTCTGCGGAGGATTAGCTGGTGTTGCGACTTGGGTGAGTATATTCCCACTCGATGTTATCAAGACTAGGGTTCAGGCGCAGACCCTGGGCGGACAAACAGAAACATCACCCCTTCTGCAACCCAATGGAGTTTCACGAACCAAACGGGCTGGCGCAATACAAGTCGCGCGTGAAGCGTATCAAGAAGGAGGCTCTCGTGTCTTCTTTAGAGGCTTAACCGTCTGTAGCGTTCGAGCTTTTATTGTCAATGCTGTTCAGTGGGCGGTTTATGAATGGGTCATGTTCGAACTCGGACATGGACGAAAGAAGACAGTGTCAAGCGAGCCTAGGGTAGAGATGGCACATACGTGACGATGTATGAGGTCTATAATGAGCTCAAACAAGGTCCTGTCTGCTCCAGGAAATATCTTAATAGCTGCATGCGATGCATTGAGATATTCGGCTGAGCAAAGCCTGCAAATTCGTTCACGGTCCGTCCAGATCGCCAATGTGAATCGTACCATGCGATTCACTACCTATCTATCAGCCAAGCATGTCCTGTTTCACCAGCTTTGCAACTCATTTTCGGCCCATAACCATGTCTCGCTACGTTATATGGGTAATCTTCGACGATCAATGGTGGACTACATACAAATCTGTATCGCAGAGTGAAGCCATAGTTTACTCGACAAGAAATTATGGCCACACGGCCTATCGACAGCTGGATGAAGGGCCCACGACGGGCTAAGGCATATAGGAAACCAAGGAACTCATCAATCAGTCACAATCTAATACTACTACACGAGGCCTAGAATCGTCCTAAAACATGTTATTTGGTGAATTAATCCATTACTCCAATCCTGACGCACAGAAATTTAACCTAGTTTTCGCCCTCTTGATCTTGAATAGGATACCTGAGCGCCGTTAATCCATGTTTGTCCCCCAATTACTGCTCACTAGTCTCAAACAGTGCCATTTTCTTTGTTGACCGGCTTCAGCTCGCGCCAACCTTCAAGCCCTGCCTTGTCTTTCCACTTCTGGGTATCCTCGTCGTATTGCACCAGCCACTTGGCCACGGCATTGCTGGCCTGTGCAACGATCTCCTTCTTCGCTTCGCGCACAACTGTTGCATCTTTTTCGAGTCTCTTGTTCGAGTCATTACCGAGTTTTTCATCGCGTTCCTTTCTCTTCCTCTCTCTTTCAGCCAACCACTCTTTTCGCCCAGCGAGATATTTGGCGCTGTGTCCTAGACCAGCACTTTCGTGGGAGATGCCCTTGTGAGGCCTATCGAGAGGAGGAGCAGTGAAGAAGAGAACTCGACCAGAGCTATCATGTTGAAATGCCTCTCGCAACTCCTTTGGCATGGCTTCGTTCATATTGTCGGGAAGTGCGTAGACCTCTGGTGGTCTTGGGGGGTTGTACACATTGCCGCCCTGCATAGGCATCCCTGGAGCAGCCGGCATAGGGCTGCGAGCGACGGGAGTGGCCTGCACTTGGTTGTATGCCTGGGTCATGTGGTTTGCCATTGGTGCTTGTTGATGCAGAGGAGGCACCGATTGCCCATAGTTAGGGGTGAATCCTTGTGCGTACCCTGCCTGTGGGTGTTGAGGTTGGTGTTGATATTGTACAGGTCGTACAGACACTTGAGGCTGAGCTCCCAGGTGAGGTTGGTGTGGAATAGGGACTGGAGTCTGGTGAACTTGTGAAGGTTGGGCTCCTGGAGTTGCTGGCTGAAAGTGAGGTGTCATGTGAGCGTTGTATGGCACGGGCGAAGGTGAAGGACCCCCAGGGTAGGATATTGAAGGGTGTCTCCCAGAAGGATCACCAGGCATGCCACCAGGCACTGACAACATTGAAGCGCGCCGACCAGAATCAGCGCCAGCATCTGGAAGCGGGATCGCCGACATGGCTTGCGGCGGAGGGGTGGGCACTGGAGGTGGTGATTCCTAGGAAGTTATGGTTAGTTGGGTACGACAAGAAAGTGAGACGAAGGAAAGCCTGAGGCACGAGTCACGCAGTGAATCAGGCTTTGAAGCTCAGAGAAAAAAAAAAGGCGTGGGTGGGCAGGGATCATGCAGGGCGTTCGTTTGCTGATAACGAATACAATGGCAGCCAGCCGAACCATTTCATAACACGACAGAAGAGAAAGGAAGAAAAAACGAGGTCACTTACATTAACTTCCCGTTTACGGCGATGTACAGCTCCAACAATAGGCGGGGCATTCGGGCTTCCCCATGTTGGCTTGGGCAGCTCATCTGTTTCCTTTGCATCTTCGCGCAGCAAATGCTTGATGGGACTGGGGATCTTCTTCATGCGTCGAGGCACGTCAAAGAGGTCCATTTCGTAGTCCTTGTCGCGCACCTCATCCGGTACACAGCTTGCCCACGTCTTGATCTTGTTGAATGTGAACTTTTCCTCGTTATAGCGTGATTCACACACATAGATCTCCTTGTCTAGAGGAAATCCTCGGGGACGGCCTTTGTTGAAGCGTGTCACGAACATGACAAAGCATCGATCTAAGACCTCTTCGATCTGGTGATCCCGGTATTGCCCAGTTTTGACGACTTCATGCTCAAAGAAATGCTTCTCATATCGATGCACAGTCTGCTCTGGTCGATAGTACCAGCAGGCATTGATCCATCTTTGACCGGCGCGATCTTGCCAAGTTCGATAGATTTGCGCCACGGTGGGTTTGGCCAGGTCATTAGGATTCCTAATGTGAACCCAATCGCCTGTTCAATGTTAGCAGCGTATAAAACGTGGGAGATGGATCACACAGCAGATCCTTATGCACGTACCAACTTTCCATGACTGCCCGTTATGGTGAATCTCTGCCAATGGCAACTTGCCGTCCTCGTCACGGAAATCATCATCAGGTTTAGCCTTTTCCTGCTCAGCTAAGAAGATGGCTTCCTTCTGTAGCTCAACGGCAGCCTTGTACACTTCACTGTCGTCCTCGTTATATCGCTTGGCATTCTCGAACATGAGATTCAGATCCTGAAGCACATGGTCGATGCTTTGGTACTTCTTCCGCTTCGCCTTCTTCTTGATGTTGTCGAGAGCGATGGGGTTTGGTATTGTCGTATAGTAATCTGGGACGGCAGCTTTATCGGGTAGCTTCTCAAACGGATGAATGAGGAGATTTCCTCTAGCATCCTTGGGCTTTCTTAATCCCTTTAAAAGCGAGGCAATGCGGGCTTCGTTTGGAGTAAGGACACTAGGAGGTCGGCCTCTTCGTTTATGTGAATCGTCTTCGTAGTCTTTGTCCTGATCTTTTCGACCGGCGCCACGTCGTCTTCGACCTCTGCGTCGACCACCTTCGTCATCCGAATCATCATCGTCGTCATCTTCCTCGTCTTCATCCTCCTCGTCTTCATCGTCTTCATCGTCATCCTCCGCTGGTGGTGATTCTTCCGCAGGAGGGAGTTCGCCAAGATCGGGCAATTGCGCGTCATTGGTGTTGATGTGACCCTTTTCCACCAGCTTCTTGAGTTCTTCGACAAGAATCTCCCTAAGACGAACTGCGGCACCGAAGATAGGAGCTGAGGGACGGTTGTAGACCTGAGCGTTGTGACAAATTTGCGCAACATCTTTGACGAACTCGGCAAATGAGCCGTATTGTTTCTTCTGAGTTTTCCCCTATCATCTTGGTCAATGATCCGTGTCCCAACTGCCAAGACTTTGCAAACCTACTCGGATGGTACTGAAAGCAATGGGCTCGGAGATGATTTCAAAATAATCGGGCAGCGTTCTTCGATTAGGGATGCGCTGGAAGCCAGCAGCAAGCTGCTCGCCGCTATAACACTGTCAGAACCACCCAATCCTCTTCAATATGCGGGAGGGGTAGCATACTCGTCGTCAACACTGCATAGATACGTCGAGAGATTGTGTATCAAGCGATACATGTCGGGACGGCCCTCATCGTCCACCTCACCCTCTGCATCCTCTTCGCCTTCGGCATCTTCGTCACCTTCCGCGTCCATATCTACGTCAGGGTCGCCTTCAGCATCGACATCATCGTCTGGTGTATCCTTCATCTCGACATCCATGGAGACTGTTTTGGCTTCTATTGATTCGCGCACCTCTGGCGCGTTCGCCCTCCGAGCGGACATGCTGGGTTCGTGAGACCACTCCGATCGCAATTTGGCTGTAGAGGCGAAGGACGGTGCGTACTGTTCGCGTTCGTTAGGTTAAGCTATGCTGTCACAACTAATTGCTGATGGGGTTTGTGCTGCGAAACCACGACAGCGTGATGAAGCTGTAATTAAAAGGTACGTATTCCAAGCTTGCTCGAAAGTGCGACTGAAGACCGCGTACATTTGCGCGCGATGTTTAATGCTTAAAATGGTTAGTACTAACGTACATATCTGTGGGTGGGTCCCAATCTCCGCGCTTCACACAGGGCTGAGATGGATTATTGGTGCCAGCTTTCATCCATCTCATTGATTCCCTCTGGCTCCCCAGCCTTATCGTTTTGTGATTCATTTTTTCGAATTTGATTATATACACTTAATCACTCAAGCTATAGTATTTGCTTAAATTTTGATCCAAAATCAGCTTAAACAGATTCAGTGCCTCGCTTTCTTGGTGCTTCTTTCTAATTCCTCGCCTTAAAACAGAGCACCCCTCACTCATCTTGATCAGTCTTCATCTAAGCACATTAACAACCCTCACGATCCGACAAAAAGTCCGAAACTCTCAGTCTTGGCTATTACTCTTGCGACCCATCATCACCATGCGAGCTCGGTACAAAGGTCCAGCCGGTACCGGCATCCTCGAGTTACCTGATGATGCCACTGTAAAAATGCTCTTTGATGAACTTCGATCCAAGACAGGAATTACCAACTTTGGCATAAAATATGGCCCGCCTATGGCTATGAAGACTCTCGAAGCTAGCCAAGGTGACCAAATTGCTAGATCTATTGGCCTTCATGGAGAGACACTCACCATTGTGCCCGAGGATGTACCACCTGAACCTACTGCGCCAGTTCAAGCTGGTACTGCCCAACATCAAGCGATGACATCTCGGGCGGCAAAGCGAAATGAGAGCCCAGAAGATGTAAATGTCCCGTGGCCAGAGCAAGGTGGAACTCTACGTAAGTACTTTTGCTTGCCGAGAAAGAGTATTAATACTGACAACCCGTAGTTCTAAGAGTGATGCCCAGCGATAACAGCTGTTTGTTCACTGCTTTTGGAGGTGCCTTGCAAGATCAGATTCCAGCTCAACGGTTGAGAAAGATGATGGCCGACTACATCGTTGAACATCCTGAGGATTACTCAGAAGCTGTCCTTGGTAGCCCTCCCAGCCAATACTGTCGTAGTATTCAAGACCCTGACCGTTGGGGAGGCGGTATTGAACTTAGCATCCTGTCCTCCATTTTCGATATCCAGATCTGCACCTTTGATGTCCAGGTTGGTCGAGCTCCTTTGCTGTTCCGCTCCTCACTGACACTGACAACCCCAAGGCCCAAAATTTGATCAACTTTGGAGAGGACAAGCGAGATCGTTGCATTCTTGTCTATTCTGGAATTCACTATGACCGAGTCGCCTTCAGCCTGTCTGACTATCCGCACGACTCGCCTACTTATCCCCCTGAGATGGATCGAACTGTTTGGCCTACCGATGACGACGAGGTACTCGAAAAGACCAGAGAGCTCGTTCAGAAGCTTAACAAGGCGCACTACTACACGGATACAGAAGGTTTGATTCTACGATGCGATGTGCCTGGATGTGACTGGATAGGCAGCGGTCAGCGCGAAGGTCAGAAACATGCAGAACTCACTGGGCATGTGGATCTGAGTGAAATCCAGGACGAGGGTGACAGCGTTCTCCGGAAGTGTGATACACCCGGATGCGATTTCATCGGCCAAGGTGACAAGGTCATGAGACAGCATAGTGCAGATACTACTCATGAGAGGTTCTCTATCATTCCGGACTGGTAAGAGGGGAATGATATAATTGTGAGATTGTTCGGTACTATTAGTGCATCGAGGCATTGCAAGTTGTTTGTTGAGTTTCTTGAACATAGTTAGCGCTTCAAACAGAGATCAGATGATTCTTTGCGACCATCTCACACTATACAGGTTATTCACAATGAGCCGATATAGGATTGAAGACAGATATGAGACACAGACGAAAAGGTGATGGTTGACAGCTGAATTCAAGGTTTCTATTGGTACAAAACGCCATGACCGAAGCGCGTTGTTCATTGAACATCTCGAAGCAAATTTGGCAATAGTCGGCATTGATTTTCAACGAATGCCCAAAGAGACCCGTTGAGCGCACCGTATTGCCTTCTAAACGGCTGCCTGTGAAACTTTTGTGATCTCGGCGATAATAGTGCCATTTTGCTGGTCCCCGGTGGAAGACATATCGAGGGAACTCGCACAGACGCCCTGATCTCCTATGCCCCAGCAATGAAGTGTCGAGATAGCCTTTGCTCTTTTATAAAGGAGCAGTTGCAGAACCTGAATTTTGGTTATTGCCTTCTGTTGATGGCAGACCATATGCGCAGCCGAATAGCTGCTTTCCTTCGTGCACATCCAAGGTGAGATCTTCACCATTTAGTTCGCCTTTTTCGAGAACTCGGGGTTATGTACTGAGTCGATGTTGGCCAAAGAAAGGTTCAAGAACTCATGCTTGTTTGACCAATTCTGTTCTCTCTCCGCAAACTCCTTCATCTGCTGAGGGGGAGGTGGTGGGTCAGTGATCTTGGTGATCAGATATGCGGTCGATGCTTCGGCAATGCCATAGACGAGCACGCCCACAAGAGGGATTCTGACAAGGATGTAGAATCCTAAGCCAAAGCCGAACAAAACTCCCTCGCGGCTGCGGAACCAGTTTCGCTTTTGTCCCTTTGTAAAGTGAACACGAGCAAAGTATGGCTCAAGTAACTCTCGCATCAGACTCCTGGAGGAGAAGTAGCTCTGGAGGAAGATGACCAGGTACCTTCGGGGAAGGAAAATGCCTGTACCAAAGATGACTGAAGCCGGCCCCAAGCCCACAGCCTTGTTGAAGGTGTAAAAACTGGCCGCGGGCAGGACAAATCGACCAATATATGGTGTGTACGAGAGAGCGAACACAGCGAGAGAAATACCACCCTTGCGAAGGAAGCGGTAGAGAAACATGGATACAGCCTGGGCGGTGCTCTCAGAATGAGTACTTCCGTCAGAGGGACGGTACATCTTGAGGTTGGGATAATACATGTCCCGAAGCTCCGATGGGTTTTCACCTTGGTGCTTTTGGACATAAGTCATATCAACCCATTGTAATGACTGCATAAAGCTATTCGTAATTGGTTAGATACAGTCAAGGGCCTCATGATGTCCGGTAATTGACTTACAGGTTATCGAGGGTTGGTACAACATAACGCATGAGAGCCATGAGGAAGAAAGGAACTTGAAGGACATATTCTGCCACAAAGTCAAGCCCACCGACAAGAGTATCGTCCCATGTTACGGTATCAAGAGATACAAAGAACGAGATGAACCAAAGAAATACTTTAATCCCGACAATCTGATTCGTAGTCAGCATGGTTCTCTTTTGCCTATGCTGGTAGTGAGACTTACAGGTATGGTGACAATCAGTCTAATAGCGAGACCTGCTACGACAGCAATAGCGGCCTGACGATAGTGATCAGTTGTAAAAAGGGCTGGATTCTGTAGTGCTCGTTGAGCTATATTGTTACGATTAGTAAAGAGACTAGCATCCCGATCCCATGTAGTACTCACCTCCCACTAGAGTCAGCTGAGCGCCACGTATTACGGTGTTAAGATCGAAGTGAGAGAAGTCGAATTTCTCCTCAAGCTTCTCCTTCAGCTTGTCCTTATCAAGCTGCGTCTTTTCGTGGGATGACATCTTGCGAGTTTAACTCTGTGAAGCTGAAGGGGTTGAGAGACACCGGGCTGTAACTGCACAGGGCTCAAGTTGAGCTTGTGCCAACGGGTTGGTTTTATTGAACACGCAGTATCAGGCACGGAGATTTGCCAGCCGCTTTGAAGAGAAAAAGGGTCTATTTGAGACTGTTGAGGATTTGCCTGTCTCAGGTGTTGGGTAGGAAATGAAGGTAGTAGTGATATTCAGGAACAGAAGTACGGAACCTTGGAATGGTGAGGTCGGGTGGGCTGAGCCTGTAAGGTGACGTAAGGATACCAGTTAAAGCTTACGCCAGATTGGCGGCTGAGTTAGTTTGCACAGCTATGGGCGTATCCCCAAGAGAAGAATGACATGTGATATATAAGAACTGTAAGACAAATTATTATATCAAATATTTTCTTGATAGAGTCGCAATCTGTTGAAATCACAGGAAACCAAAAACATAGACATATTATGAAAGGAACCCTCATGACCAAGACAAACCCTCATAAACTTGTTATGCTGTATCTTTCAACCTCCACTTAAATCAGTAGCTATTGCTCCGCCACCTCTTTACGGCTGGCTGGGGTAGGACAACTGCACCTAAGTGGCGTTCGCAGCGATTTATGCAAGGTCCAGCTTACATCCATTAAACAAAGGAAATTATCATAAGAGTGACAGCTGAGTTCAAGCTTGTCAACCGTTCACTTGGTACGGAAGAGTCGAGTTTATCAGACGATAAAGCTTGGACGTGAGCAAGCTTTCGTCGTACGATAACTCAAACCTCTAACATCAAACGTTTTGCAAATCTTGAGTAGCATGGGCTTGAACTCGCTGTACACAAAAATGTCCCGAATTCGCTGAACAGCTACCTATAGTCTACCTAGGTCAATCAAGGGATCGAGGGGCGGGACGACGGGATCAACAGCGGGCCATAGAATGCTATCGCGGATGACTAAGGCTGGCCCCCTCTATAGAATCCCCTGCACTTAAGGCACATACATGGCTAGGCCAGGTCCATATCCGCCGTCGCTTCAGCACTTCGGGAGTCGAGGGAGCGAACAGAACAGAAAACAAAAGACGTGACACTCGGGTCTTCGAGAACGATAAAGATAACATTCAGGAACCCGTATCCGTTTCTACCCCCCCTCGAACTCACGTTTCCCTTACATACCAACCTACTTACCTAGGTACCTACCCTACAAGGTCTCCCTTCTATCTTTGGCTGGTCAGGGGACTCGCGATCAACTCGTCACGACCCGGCGCGACAACCTCAACTCGACAAATATCCACGGCGGGCGCGCAGCCATGAACGATCTGTTTTGTTTGTCTCGTCGAGATGTTTGAGCTGCAACCAGGTTGAATAAATCTTTGCGCTAACAAAAAGAACACAACGCCGCGACGTCACATTCCACATCCTTATCATGGACGACTCCGGGGACGATTTGGCGCCTCGGCCGCCCAGACGAGTATCAACCGCTCCCGTACCTTCACGAGATTCTACGGAACCGGAAACACCCGAGTCAGATCTAGTCGAAACACTCTACAGTCATCCAAATGTCAAAATAATATCCTTCACGGCCACCGGACGAGCATTCGCGAGAGGGCCCGCCTTAAGCAACGTTGATCCACCAGGTTCCTTATCATGGTCCTCCCAGCTGGAGAGAACCATTGCTGTTGGTGGGTGCCAAACTAGTATATATGCACGGCTAGTTGCTAAGTATTGTACATAGGACCCTTTCGCATATACAGAGCCCCAAGATCTGTAGCCTTCTTGAGCTGCGGTTCTGCACTACAACCGATTCTACGAAAAAGCCAGTGCTGGTGTATAGATGAGGACAATAGCAGATTTGTCTTACAAATTCGCCGACCGAACTACTGGAGAATAGAACTCCCAGTCGACGACCCCGAAGATCAAGAACGAGCTGAAGAACTGAGAGAAGTGTTCGACAAGATTCTACAATTCGAGAAGACGGAATGTCCTTTCAAGCGCACTTTCACTGTTGATCTGCCAGAGCAGGTTCCCGTCACGATCCTGCCCTGGACACCACGATCACAACCTATGACTCCTTCCGAAGAGGCAACTCCAGCCTCTTCTACGGACTCACGAAGATCATCGTTTGTTGGGAGAGCATCTACCCCTACCCCACTACTTCCTAGACAGCCCAGGGATATACCGGCGAGTCCAATACCCACTAAGCCTGAAAGTGCAGCATCTAATGTGGTACCTTCCAATATATCTCTTTATGAGGAGTACGGAATGAGTCTCGACCCTCTTCAACCGCTTGGTACAGGGAATGCAGGCACGGGACACTTGGACGCTGTCCCAGAACGCCCGACTGGAACGGGCTCTTCAGATATGCTTGATTCTCATGATAGGTCCTCTGTACTTTCTTCCAGCCCTACAGAAGATGACTTGTCTGTATATCAACTCCACGAAGGGTCTGGAAATCGAGGGGGTAATATGAAGGCCAGGCTACGACGACGGACTGGGAATTTCACAACAAGATCAGCCACGATGCCACCACACATGATGCCAACGATGGAAAAGCCTTCGCCATCCACATCAAGGGATCCCCTCTTGAGAAGTGTATCTGAAACAACACGCAAGCCAACTGGCCGTGCTGCAGATCCCCTTTCTCCCCCTCAAAAGAAGAATAAAGGGGATACAAAGACCTCACAGTCACCGCAGCAAAAGGGATCCGCGCAACAACCGCGATTACTACGTAGAGATAGCGAGGAATCTTTCCATAGCGTTGAGTCATGGCACTCGTCTGGAGCTCCCCAGCATCCTTCGCCTCCAACTTCTCAAGCAGAATCTTCTTTGGAGGCAAACAATGACTTGAATGATGCTGATAGGCTATCCGCTGGCAAAAGAAACAAATCATCCCATAGTAGGGGCAGCTCTCCGATGCCATGCGCATGGGAATCTGACTCCGATGATGACAGCGAGACGTCTGATGAGAGCTCATCGTCGGACGCAGATTCAGTGAAATCACTGAAGAACGATGCCTTTCCCAAACTTGACGCCGGCCCGTCGACGTCAACTACAGCTGCACCGCAGCGGCCTTTTGTTCCACGCCATAGAGCGACGACCGGTAGTATTTCTGTAAGGCGACGCGCGTTGTCACCTCTACCTCCAGCGGCCAACCTTTTTACACCTGCTTCGACCATGGAACGAAGACCATACAGGAGTAAGTTGGAAACCGTCAAGAACCTTCCAATGGCTATCATTGCCAAGACTTATGAGATGATCTTGGGCCCTCCCAGCTCTCTTATCCGTCTCATTCTCAAGGTAGCAGCCAAGATTGCGTCAGGCCAATGGCGAGGTCTTGTCTATGGGTATGGTGAAGATGGCGAAGAAATACCAGTGCAGTGGGATTACTCCGAGGGAGAATTCAGTGACTGGAGTGACGATGAACACGATCAGCATGATCGCAGTCACAAATCAGGAAAGCGCCATAGCAGACATCGCAGCAATGCTCAGGATATGACAGCAGACGATGAGATGCGTAGGCGACCCTCATCCTCAGACGATAGCCGAAGCTGGGGGGTTGACTGATCAATCAAGTGTGATATGCTTTATACGTACTATGCTGTATGATGTTGAAAGGTCCGTATTGAAAACGTTTCTATGAATGAGATGCAGCATGGTATATTGCAGTGTGGCAGAACGTTTTGGTTGGGCGTATGGGATGGGACCAGCCGGCGTTCACTGTAGGGTTCAATATATGGATGGAGTTTTACACCTTTCTTCAAATCTATGTATTTGGGCTCGGGAGTTCGTATGAGCGAGTCACTTTGACATATCCAATATTTAATTGTACACTATATCTATATTTCACGAATATGATGATACTCTACTCTATTTTCTTGGCACTTTCACCCCCAGCATGCTTGTGTCCACATTTCCAGCTCTCCCGTTTTCTCGCAGGCTTTGGCAGATCTCACCAAGTGTGCGTAAGATACGACAAACAGGATTTGAGATAAGCAGTTGTTCCGTGTTCGTAGGCAACCGTGAACTGAACAATACGATGAATACGGGCAATGCGGAATAACTCATGAGGAATTGAAGTACCTAGCCCACTGTCAAATGGTCAAAACGGCGTTCTCAGATTGGATGGTTTTTGCATGACCCACCAACTAGGGAATCGTATTCCTCGCATTCATCCACGATTGGCCAATCACTAGCACCACAGGGCTGAAGAGTGGTGATCTCAGGCAAAGATGCAATCAAATGACATTGGGAATATGATAATAAAATGGGCCGCATTGTTGATCTGATCGTCATGAGAAAGTATATAAGTGGAAGAGTCCTCTTCCCTTTTGATGACTATAGGGTCTTGCTCAAGGAATAATCGGCAAAAGAACTCATGCAACTTACACAAACTTGGAATTGAAACGCATGTCATGTCTGATGGAAAATACGGTATGTCATACTCTTTTACTACTATTAACTGGTTGGTTCATTGTAGGAACTAACATCACAGTAGTTGACGGGAGCTATTGGTTCTATGCCCCTAATAAGGGCGCAGCCATCTTCTTTTGTATTGCTTTCTGTTTCTCAGGATGTTTCCATGTATGGCAATGCATGTAAGCCTCCATCTCTCTCTACCATGTGAAGTATGAAACAGCTAGAAGAGTCTTGACAACTGATCATGCTTTGCAGACGGTACAAATGCTGGAAATTGACACCCCTGTTTCTATTCTGTTCTCTCCTCTTTACTGTCGGCTTCGCACTTCGAGTATATGGGGCCTTTCACTATGAAAATCTCGACATTTTCATTGCTAGTGTCTGTATTACTTATGCTGCGCCGTAAGCACCCTTGTGTTCTGGGACTTGATCATGGTGTAACGTGCTGACCACCTGCAGACCGCTATTGGAACTCCAGAATTATCGCATCCTCGGTCGAATCTTGTACTACATCCCGTACCACTCCCCCATCCACCCTGGAAGAGTCCTGACAACCTTTGGCTTTATATCGGCCATAGTCGAGGCCCTGAATGGGTGGGGTGCTTCATACTCAGCGAATCAATCACTTACCGACAGCGAGATTAATACAGGTCATGCTTTGATCAAGACATCGTTACTCCTACAGATCGTCGTGGTAATGTTGTTCATTACACTGGCTGTTACGTTCCACCGTCGATGTGTTGTTGCTGGTATCACAAACGAGCGACTCAACAAACCATTATGGACTTTGTACACCAGTATGACCCTGATTCTCACACGAACCATATATCGTATCGTGGAATACTTCAGCGTTGCAGAGCTTCGGTACGGCCCAGGATTCGATCCAGCCACTATTAGTCCGGTCGTAAGATACGAATGGTTCTTCTATGTGTTTGAAGCAGCTCTTATGCTTTGTAACCTTGTCATGTTCAACATGCGACACCCCCGGCGATACCTCCCCAGAAACAACAAGATTTACCTCTCCCCAGATGCGGTCACTGAGGTCGAAGGGCCCGGGTATAAAGACCCAAGGAAGTTGTGGCAGACCCTTATTGATCCTTTCGATATTCAGGGGTTAGTTACTGGTCGTGGTCGGGAAACTGATAAGTTTTGGGAGACGAGCGATGGGCGGATAAGAGAGTCAAGTAAAACAGCGGGAACGAACACTGAAACGGCTTGATAGGCTGGGTTAGAGTTATTTGAAAAGACTTAGACGATTATACTGCCTTAAGGCTATCTTCTTCGTCGGGATTGGGGCAGTTAACAAATTTTAGTTACACTAGCTAGCACTCTTCTTTCTGAAGTAATTGCTTAGACTAAGGAGACAACAACTGGTAGATGGAAGCGATACCTCCACTATTACGCAACGTGTCTCTTATGTGTGTCGTCGAAATTAAACTGACAGAGCGAACTAGGCGCCATGCATCGACCGGAGAGAGGCAAGGTAGGAGCATGGCTCAAGGATCAAAGTACTAGATCCTTCATGATGTTTGGGTTTTGCTCCGGTAAATGACCTTTCAATGCCAGTGTAAATTGCAGAATGGGTTAAATATGTATATCCATAATTCACTCAAGTTATAGGCACACCCAAACTGGCATTTGATGCGGGCGAACGAATCGGAGCTAAGAAACTTGGCGAGAAGGAATGGTGAAAGGCCCGTCGGCGTTTTTATTTAATTGAGACGATCCGTGTGATCCTTTGTTGACGAAGGATCAGAAACGCAGGACACAGCCTTCTCAACCCCAGGATTGTATATTCAGTGAATTTTGGCTGGGTCAAGCGGAACGATGCATCTGGATCTGTATTCTTATCTGTGTTACAGTTTTACTTTCTGTAGATTAACGCGCGGTAAATCGTCTCATATTTGTGATGTTTACTTTGAGGTTGCTTTTGCGGTCAGTCTTACAGGGGACCCCAAGAATGTTTCTAGAAAGAACGCATGGAGTGGATTTGATGACCCTGTAACGTTGATCCTGGCGATCCTGATTCTGTCACTGGAGACTCCGCAAGCCTATTTAGATGTCGTTGATGCTGCATATGCCATCAACGTCTCTAACCATAGTTGTAACTCGCATTTTCGCATATCGAATTCGCTAATTAGGTTTAAATGTGCCAAAAATAAACACGTTCTAGTAAGGACGTGCTCGTTTTGGGAATACCTTCGCCACACCTTGCGGTCCCTTTTGCAAGCCTCAATCACTTTTTAGCGTGGGATTGCGGGGGGCCCTTGGCTTCTGGGGCAAATGAGGAGTGAAAACGCCTAGTGGCTTGAATGATTGCTATGTTTGTTTATACCCGTCCGTTACAAACACGTGACCTCGGCTGAGTTGGATTCGTTTTGTCTAACAAGTATTAGGCGTGTTTGACATTGCTTTCCTGGGAGAAATGTTTCTCTATGCGCCGTGAGCATGGTTCGTTCAACCGTTTGTGATTGCTCTTATAATTACTGCGTCAATGTTGTGTTTTGATAAATCGCCAAGAAACAGATCCTCATTATCCTTGTTCTCCTCCAGCCTTAGCTTCCTCCACGAGCGTTGTGCAGGGATTGGCAACGCCGTGAAAGCCCCCCTCTATCAGGCCCGTATCAGACCGCGGCCGAACTAGAAGTTAGAAGCGGCCATAGCCATCTTTCAGCTCAGCATACCAAAGTCAGGCCAGGCCAGGTGGCAAGGAAGGACCAGCCGGGGCCTGATAACAGACATTCTAACAGTGATTGAAGCTGAATTCATCCCTTGACATTCTGCAAATTACACCACTGACTGTAAAACAGCCCAGGGCTTCGCCTTACTACTCACGGCCAACCAGAAGGCTTCGCCTCTTTCACCCATCCAACAAACTTACCTGACCTCAGATTAAGGAACCTCGGTCTTTTTCTGACCACGCTAAAGACCAGAGGCGGAGAACATCTCTAAGCCTCCCAACTGGAGCAGCAACTCCATATATCCATCCAACTTACACATATTCACGACTGTCCACTCCTTTTGTCCTTCTTTCTTTCCTCTCCTCTACTTTTCAATCCGTCACGTACTGCTGGCTATTGTGCGTCCAAGCCAAGCACTACGTGTGTCAACAGCACTCCGTTATGATCTGATGCCTGCATAGAATCTTTCACCACTAGTGACTTCGCCTACCAAAGTTGTTTGCATTTACTGCCTTCGATACATTGCCTCCTGTCAATATTCTGCTAGTTCAACGCCAACGTTGCTATCAACATCTTTCAGATTCCATCCCCCAGCAGTTACCATCATGGGGGACCGACCAGGTATCTACGTTCATCTGGAAATGGGCGTCTCGCTACCCAAAATCATGTCCAAGGACCGACACATCACCTATGTTTCCAAGAGTATGCGCGATCGAGCCAACCAATTTCCACGCCAATTACCTCCAACAAATACGAATTATCTCAACGCTCCGGCACAGTATCAAGTCACTTACCAACAAATGTCAACCCAAACTCAGCAACCGCAAACCGAACCACCGCATCAGTCCGCTCAAACTACACAAAACCTACCTCCCAACATTTACAGCAGAGATCCAGTGTCGATTGGTATGGCCCATGAAACCACCTATCAGCCATATCGTCCTCCACAGGCACAACATCACATCAGGGAATATTATGCACCAGCCGCCCAAGCGCAACAATACCAAGGCGAGACTCAGCCCGAGGAGGTCCGATTAAGTGCAAGATCCGCGGAAAGAAGTTCTCATGAACGTGGCAGATCCGCGCCTCCTCCCCTGAACAGCAGTCCCTGGGATGTGACCACGAACAATAATTCAGGGGTCGAGCCTCAAGTTTGGAACGCTTTGCCTGCGACGCCGAATCAGTTCCGTCTCGGAGAGGGTGATATGCCATGGGATGCTTGGACTTTTCCTATGGGGTTCAATGACAACAACGAGGATGACGACCGCAACGAAGAGGGCGAGAATCGCACTCGTTCGCGTGAGGCCAGTCTCCGAGCAACATGGGGGCCCGAGTTCCCAGGAGAACCATCGCGATCTGTTCAGCCTTTGCAAGTGGATGATCGAGCGCGGGGAAAGGCTAAAGAAATGCAGTCGTTAGCTTCAGCATTGATGACTGTTGATAACGGTTTTGAAGACCAGTGGTGGTATCAGGGGCCACGTCTTGTCCATCTTCATGGAACGTCAGTCATGGTCCCTACAGCTGTCCCAAAGTCCAGCTTTCACCCTGACCATCAACAAAGCTCGGTAGGGTGGGCTATCTCGCGCGAAGAACGGGAAAAACAAAATTATGAGAAACATCAACGTCAGCTGCAACAGGGGCACCGAGAACAAGAGCATCAACGATATCAACGTGCACGACAGCGACACCTGTCTCTCCAGGAAGAGCAGCTCGCGTCATTTGTTTCACCAAATACATCTTTCCAACCTGTATCACCTCGATCGAGCACTGCAGATATTGTGTCGCCTTTGAGTGACTATCCGAGTCCGTTGTCGAGTTATGGGGGCCTACGACGATCTTTGACCACACGGTCGGATGAACTTCACTTGTAGGCTGTTATAAACCCGGCCTCTCACATGACTAAGAAATGTATCAAGTTGCCACCAACTTATTGGCCTGTGACAAAGTCGAATAGGCTGAACGAGAAACACATCATGTTTCACCTACGTGGGATCCACGCTTCTTAGTTGTGCGTGCCTAAAAAAAAACTGCACCCCCACAGGCAATGCTCTGATTTCGATAAATGACAAGTGCTGTAAATATCATGTGCTTTCAGGCACTCAGAGGATGTGTGTGGTGAAAAGGTGCATATAATGGGGTTTACAAGTGTTTGATATTTTTGAGATACCTTTTTGATTTGAGTGCGAAGAGAGAAGGATTAATTGACTGTATAAATCGTGAAAAACCAGGAGTTTCATTCTGATAATAGCTCTCACCTAGTGATTGCTGTGCAGTAAGCCGGCCAAAACCGACAACAACGTGACGAAAGACATGATTCTGGGCCTTGAAGTGGGACCGATAAAGAAACTGTTGGATGAAAGTAAGAGGTCAATTGACTGTTAGTTGAGTTTCGAGCATTCGTAAGAAGCGCAAAGAACCTCAGTTCTGAACTGTCAAGGTGAGTGTTTTGATATGCGGTCATCATGCATAAGGTGGTCAAGGTGAAGCCTTTCACCGGGTGTTTCGGTAGTAGCTCTCCTTCTTTCCGTCTCTCTTTACAGAATCAACATGACTTCAAGTTAAGCAGAAGTTCATTGGTTCAGTTATAGCGGGAAAATCCGGATGCCATTGGTCACTCGGCTAAGCCGTCGGGCTTCAGGTAGTGGAATGGGTGATTAGAGCCAATCAGCAGCTGACGGAACTAATGGAAACCTCCTGTTATGCCGGACATGTACCTCCTGGGTTATTTATGGTTGCGCTACACCGTCTTGGGAACCTCGGTGTACCTCAACGCTAACGCATATGTTAACTGGCTTTTTTTTACTCCCCCAAAGCTTGCCGATACTTGTTTGTGAGTGGAACATCGCGAATCATTGTCCGAGCTTGCTACTTCGTGTGTGTTTCGTTTTTCCCTCCTGACCTACCTACTAAATATCTCCACCTCCATAATACAAGTTCAACAACAACCCGCGATCCTCCCTGTCGCACTCTCTCCCCTCCTCAATATTCCTCCTCACAGTCCTTCAACATGCTCTCAAGAAGTATAGCTACCGCCGCCCGTATGGTGCCCGCCACTCGGGCGCTGAGGCCCCGTTCGCACCCTCTCGTCATGCTTCCCTCCATGATGCAGACCGTTCGCACCTACGCCGATTCCGTCATCAAGGTTCCCCAGATGGCCGAGTCCATTTCTGAGGGTACCCTCAAGCAGTTTTCCAAGAGCATTGGCGATTATGTTGAGCAGGATGAGGAGATTGCTACCATTGAGACCGACAAGGTATGCCGTCATAGCATCATTGAAAACTGTCACTTGGACAGCCTTACTAAAACATCGACACCAGATTGACGTTGCTGTCAACGCTACCGAGTCTGGTACCATCAAGGAGTTCCTTGTTAGTGAGGAGGATACAGTTACTGTCGGACAAGACCTTGTTCGCATTGAGCTTGGCGGCGCACCATCTGGCGGCAAGGATGCCCCCAAGGAGGAATCCAAGGAGCAGCCCCAGAAATCCGAGTCTGAATCAAAATCCGAATCAAAACCCGAGCCCAAGCAGGAGTCCGCTCCCGAGCCTAAGAAGGAGTCTGCTCCTTCTCCCAGCAAGCCCGAGCCTCCCCGACAGCCCGAGAAGAAGGATACCAAGTCCCAGTCTGCTGCTTCCAGCGGCCCCTCTATGGGCAACCGAGAAGAGCGCCGTGTAAGTTGCTGCATACTAGTTTGGACACCTCTGGGCCTAGTTCTTGAGTATTAACCGTCTATTTAGGTCAAGATGAACCGTATGCGTCTCCGAATTGCCGAGCGTCTCAAGCAGTCTCAAAACACCGCTGCTTCCCTGACCACCTTCAACGAGGTCGATATGTCCAACATTATGGAGTTCCGCAAGCTCTACAAGGAGGACGTTCTCAAGAAGACTGGTGTCAAGCTTGGCTTCATGAGCGCTTTCTCCCGAGCTTGCGTTCTTGCTATGCGTGATCTCCCTGCCGTCAATGCTTCCATTGAGGGACCCAACGGTGGTGACACCATCGTCTACCGCGACTACGTTGATATCAGCGTCGCCGTCGCTACCGAGAAGGGTCTTGTTACCCCTGTTGTCCGAAACGTTGAGTCTATGGACATGATTGGGATTGAGCAATCGATTGCCGATATGGGCAAGAAGGTATGTTGCAATTGTGGTACGCTTATGAGGAAACTGATGGCTGACCATGCGCTTACAGGCTCGCGACAACAAGCTCACCATTGAGGATATGGCTGGCGGTACCTTCACCATCAGCAACGGCGGTGTTTTCGGCTCCCTCATGGGCACTCCCATCATCAACCTCCCCCAGAGCGCTGTTCTTGGCCTCCACGCTATCAAGGAGCGCCCCGTTGCCGTTAATGGCAAGATTGAGATTCGACCTATGATGTACCTTGCTCTCACCTACGACCACCGTCTGCTGGACGGCCGAGAGGCTGTGCAATTCCTTGTCAAGGTGAAGGAGTACATTGAGGATCCCCGAAGGATGCTCCTGTAAGAGACATTGCTTAATGTCAAGCTACTTAATACCCTATAGCATGTAGTCAATAGTCTTGTCGATGCGATCCGAGACGTCTTGGCTATCATCTATTGTATACTAAACAAAGAGAAAGTGTGAAGCATACCTGTTCTCTTGCATTGTTCATAAACAGAGATTTCGTTATTATGATACATCCACGTTCCTCATATGGGTAGACAAAATCGGAGCTCGCCTCTTTTTGGCTTAGCCTATTTCTTTCATCAATGCTTTATATCTTGTGACTCAATGACATAGTGACTCAGGATTGCATGTGGTTCATTCGTTCAACTAAGTTTGTACCAGATCACATCAGCGATATGACAACTCCTATGAGCGCTCTTTTTGTCATTGACATCCAGAAAGATCTGGCATCCGATGCCAAGACCGAAATCCCACATGCAGAGAGGATTCGCGATGCGGGAGAGCAAATACTTCGCGTTGCAAGAGGTATTCCGACCAACCCAAAGCCCATCATAGTCTTTGTTCAGCATGAAGAATCCCCTGAAAGTGGTCCTCTAGTGAAGGGCAGCAAACCATGGGAGTTGGTCTTCAAGAACGATCCAAACAATGCAAGAGAACTGCTCGTGTCTAAGAATCAGCGTGAGATTGTTATACCACTTGACTATACTGTGCTGACCGGACTTAGGAGACACATTCAAGTCAAATCCTGACTTAATCGGCCTTCTCAAGTCGAAGGGCGTACAACATATTGTGGCATTTGGCATACAGAGCGAATGCTGTGTGCTGGAAACTTGCAAGGGTGCACTCGAGGCTGGTCTTCGAGTCACTCTTCTCCAAGGTGCTCATTCTACGTACGATACCGAGGACAAAACAGCACTTGAAATTGAAGAAGGTGTCGAAAATGCGCTCAAGGCTCTGGGCGCTTCAGTGACTTCGTGGGAGACTGCTCTCGGTCAATGGGCTAGCACTGAAGTCTTGGGTTGAGATCAAGTCATGCATGGATCGAAAAAGACTGATCCTGAAGTTTTGTTTATATACAAGCTGTCAAGTGCCCGTACATTGCAGTTACCAGTCTGGGCTGGCTTATACTAAATGAAAATTTCGATTCTTTCAAGAATGTCATATCCTGAGGTGCGCTGTTTCCGCGGCCCATTGATTGAACTGTGACGTTACGATAAGGACTGTGGAAGTGGTTTTCCTGGCTCGAGTTAAGCTATATGATGTAATTATTGACGAACCCTGGGGAGTCGTTGCCCATTATCCTGAAGAGAACATGCACAGAGGAAAAGGTAAATATCGGCAAAAACCGAGATCCATGGTGCATGTCCCGACCGTATCTAAACAGCTTTGCGAGCTGTATCGAGCATAGCAGTCGAGGAATAAAAGGATGATGGTTCGTATTGCCAGGTTCTCATCGCGGTGATCAATGCCATACATAGGCCGCCATCGTTCTCGGGGACAGTGAGAAGTTTCACCTTCGACGAATACCATACTGGATGGTTTGGAAAGACCCATCAACCGCTAAAACGATGTTGCAGCTACAGCTTTATCTGAAGCCATACTGCCCCAAACTGCGCTTGGGAATTGACGCCGAAAGAGCTTGTACTCACGTGCGTAGTTCTTGTCGAATATCTCATCTCTGCTTGTCTGGCGCCACTCGAAAGTCTGCATGTGGAAATCACCGTTATATCCTGCCTGTTTACCCTTGCCATTAGTAGTAGGGGTGCATTCAGCGAGAATTGAGAAGGGGAATGTGACGGTGCGTCCATCTTCGAACACTGCCGCTGAGAAGCTTTTCATGGCGACCATGGTGTCTCCAGTCTTCACAACATTGTCCTGCCCAACCACGTGTGAGATATTGATGATGCTCTTGAATTCAAGTGCCATGCTGACAGATTTGAACTGTTCGCCAGCCGTAGCCAAGACCTGATCTTTGGCAGACGGTTCATTATGAATTAAGACAGAGAATCGGTTAACAACACTGGCAGTAAGTCCCGCATATACAGAGATAGCGAAATTTTTGTTGTTAAACTTATCGACAAAATGGAAAGTTCAGTATGAGAGCTGGTAATGTGCGGTAAATGTTTGTGGCAATAGAACATATGGAGAAATAGGCTTTGGCACTGCTGACGAAGGGAAGGCAACTGTTGTTAAACCCGTTGGATTGTGAATTAATTGTATTAATTGCTTGCTTGCGTTCTCTATCTATCTAGCCTTCTTTTAACCCCTCATTTTAGGTTTTATAGTATATTATTCCTATTTAAG
>PVPY01000344.1:0-27345 GCA_002982035.1 Fusarium algeriense | reverse complement strand
GGTTGATAGTGGGGATCGGGGAATGTTGCGGATATAGAAAGACGATCTTCGCTCATTCGGTTGCGAGATATTTGATATGATGCTCGATGCAAGAGTCGGGGTGGGGATATGAGGAGGAGAAATCACCAAAGTGCAAGGCGTGTCAGTTGCGAGGTGTAAGGTGAGGTTTCAATGTACCCGGAGTAACTGCGGCTGATGCAGTGGTGTTTGTGATATGGAAGGCCACCTCAGACAGACGCCAGTTTTCAGAGGCCCGAAGCTGATGCTGGAGGCTGGGTTAGGCTTAGCGGCCAAAGGATAAGGGGCTGGGATTGGCCATCCGTACCCACCCCTGACTGCCAGTGGCAGGGCTGCCGGGACTCCAGCTGCCACTGCCAACCAGCTACAAGGCCGGTACGCCCTGGACCTTTCAATACCTTGAGGTAGCTTGTCATCCTGGAGCCGAATGACTCTTCCGGCCACTCAGCTGATCAGAAGGGATCTGATCTGATCTAAGGTAGGAATTTTGAATTCAAGTACTGAGAGCAATTTTCATGAGAGTCATTCAATTATCCTATAAAAAAAAAATCATATACTTCTTTCACTGTTTCCCATTGCATAAGTCAGTAATACAGGTAAGCTCATCCCTAAAAGGCTTTATCTCAAGCTAGGTAAGTGCCTGTAGAGTTCACAATAGGTACGTTTACAGTCTAATTGATTGGCCGGCCTTTCACTTGTGCTGAAAACAATGCATTTCAACGTCGTGATACTCCTAATTTTCCAAACAACCTCATTCACTTGGGTATGTTCGGATTGCTGAATTAAACAATTCAGATGTTCTTCTTGGGTTTCTTGAGATTTTGATAAAGTCTACACAGGCTGTGTTACAAATAGTGTACACACTATTCACTTACAGCCGATCAGTCATGGTGTAGCTGGGGGCGAACATCGGAGTGAACACAAATTCAGTTTTCAAGTTTTAAGGCGCATAATCAGCTCATCACTAGCTATCTCTGTTGCAAAATGTGGAAGAGTTTGAGAATGCCGTGTCACCCAAAACGCTTACAATTTTGACAGAGGTACACAGGCAGAAGCTTCCGCTCAAAAAGCACAACACTACGTAGAACCATAGAACAGCACATAACCAAAAACGTGATGGTAATGTCACATCACTTGCTTGTTAGAGATACATAGGGAAGCCAAGGCGCGTGCTCGACCGCGAAGTTTCCGGAGTTTATATGTACACGACCCCCGCTCCCTCTCACACAATGATCCATCTAAGGTATCTAAATACCACTTTAGCTTAGTGGGCGTTGTTCTTGTGGTGGCCTAGACAATTCCAGCATTAGCATATAGCTCCCCTCAGCTCTTGACATCAATACTTACGAAGGTGGAAGTAGTAGTTCTGGACGTAACCGATGCTCACGAGGAAGACAATCAGGTGAATGATAGCTAGAACAAGCACTGTCAGAATCCAATCATCAAATCCAATCTTTAGAAAGGTTGTCCATACGCTTGCCAGTAGGGTTCTTGCCGAAATGCTTGGCCTGGTATCGGCCGAGGAGACCCTTAGCCTTGACCTCGGGGGCGGCACCTCGGGGAAGTTTTTCGTAGAAGCTGACAACACGCTGCATGCGGATAGCATCAGGAGCAGCGCCAATGGCCTGTGGTAAATCGAACTCTGTCAGCCTTCCAAATCTCCATCATGACGAAATTTCCCTCCATTGATCGATTGCCCATAAAAGTCCTCATTCATTCAAAAATCGTCGCAGTTTCGTCGAGATCGAAAACGAAGCTCCGTTGAACAATCATTTCATCGTATTTTGCGTACCTTGGGAGAAGCGACCTGTTGTTTGAAAACCCAGTATTAGCGACGGAATCAATCGGAGCACCGGGGGTTTGCGCTCATAACCGAAGGGGCTCTCTTACCTTGGGGGGAATGAGCGTCGAGAGCGCTCGGCGGTTGACGAAGCTCATAATGTCGGTGTTTCGGGGGGTTCGAGTCTCGAGAATTGGTCCGTCGAGGGTCTATGTGACGCTCAATTGCAAGGGCTGGAGTTTGAGGTTCTGTCGAGATGTATGGTCCCGCCCAATTTCAGGTTCTTGCCGAAAAGCACTCGTTCCGCGACTTCGGCAAAACCACTGATCCGCTCCACCCAATCAGAATCGCACCGTTCAAGCTTGCTTCAACCTCAGAATATCACCGCAGCCCACCATCATTCACTTAAGAATCGACACGCCTGTATCGTCAATTGAAAGCTATCGCCTTGTACCATGGCCGCCCTCCGATCTCAGAGTGCGGCTTGTATGCTGCGAAGCGCTGCTGCGTCCCGAGCCGCCCTTTCCGCCGCCCCTCGACGATTCCAGAGCAACGTCACTCAAGCCAGCGGCACCATCACTGGTCCTGTTACCAGTGAGCCCGACTACAACATTCAGGCTGACAAAGCTACTTCGTACGATTCCACGAAACGCGATTGAATATTGGAAAGATAAGAATGCCGGTGCTGACTGAAAACTAGCACCTTTACCCCCGTCCCTCGACATGTCCAGAATGGTTCCGAAGAGATCCTTCCCGCTGCTGTGATCTCAGGCGCTCCCATGGAGCTCCAGGCCCGAACAGTCCGGTTCGTCTGCCCACATACAAGGCTCGATTATCGTCAAAGATCTCCGGAACTGACAAAAAGTACAGCATTTACCAGGAGGCTAAGCCCGCGACTCAGTCCGGTGACTGGCGCGGTCGACGCTGGCGAATGGACTGGGACATTCTCCCCAAGGGACATCGATGGGAGAACCCTTTGATCGGTTGGCAATCTTCGGGTGATTTTATGCAAGGCACTCACATCAACTTCGCCAGCAAGGAGGATGCCATTCACTTTGCTGAGAAGCAGGGCTACGAGTACTTTGTTCAGGAGCCCAACTCTCGCAAGTTTGCTCCCAAAGCTTACGCCAACAACTTCCTGTATTCTGCTAGGAAGCTTAAGCACATCAGGACGAAATAGATAGCTCGGACGCCCGGCTCCATGTAAATATGTTATAAATGCTCATTTATGTTAAAGTTTTTTTCAACGAAAAGGAAATTCTCCCTATAGGCAGGGTCACTCGTGAAATACTATGTACGATGATGAATGAACTATTAGTCTTGACTCTAGAACGCTGTCGAGGTCCACAGTCTAATTTATGACGGCCTCTTCAAAACGCCTAAAAGACACATTTTGTCTTCGTCTTAACCCTTACCATAAGGATATCAAGATTATCCCAAACGCCGAGCGCTGGGGCGTTACAGAAACACCATTGCCCCAAAATCGAAATGCTACTCTGAACATGCCTCCAAGTCTGGTATCAATGTCACGTTGTAATCATAGGATCATGGCCGTTTCCGGTCTGAGGTCTAGGGCTGTCGGGTTCTTCTCCGTTCAAGCCAATGTCCAGTCGGTCAGGCAGATTTTTACGCTTGTCTCGGGCAGTATTTTCAGCCCAAACACGCATTCTCACGAGCTGGCGGATAGCTGCTTCACGTCTTCGGGATTGCCGTTCAAGAATTGCCCGGTTAACGCTGTCTGCAACTTCTCGTCGCAACTCTGGCTCTAGCAAAGCTGCCAGTTGGGGCTCGCGCGAGTCTGATGGGATTAAAAGCAGTGCCATAGTACTCTCCAGGTCTTCTAAGAACTTGGGGTTCGTGGGTGCTTTGGGGCCCAGTTCCTCAGTAGCAAACGTGAGCGCTGGCTGGATGTCACCACTTGCATTACAAGTGCGAATGAGTTCGATGAGTTCAAGGCGTAACAAAGTAAAGTGCAGTGCTTTGTCACCATCTAGAATCTTGATGTCAAGTTAGCGACGATACATTGAAATGTGTATGACATTAGAAGTGAAAAGAAAGGTAATCATAAAAAGTGGTTGTTCCTCATCAAAGGCCAGAAGGCTCTATGAGTGGTGCATGTAAAACTCGTGTTCTAATCATAAAAAATATGGGCATGAGGGGCTGGAAAAAGCATACCTGTGGATCGAACTCATTAAGCGTCGTTATTGCCCTCTTAATATCACCGCTATGGATGCAGTTCTGAATTTCCTGCCTCGCGATAATGTACTGTGTGTCCTGGTGAGGTTCGAGATTGGCCTCCTTAGAAAAGTTTGCTGCCGCATTCGGATATCCTTCCATCGTAAGGTAGTCCAATATCAGAGCGTTGATATCACTTTTGAATCGTTAGCAACTGGTGGCAGAAAACTGCATGCAACGAGATGTATTAAATGGTGTATTCAGAAAAAAGAAGATTGATATCGTGTTTCCGCATTACATGCTAGGAGAGATTCCCATTGATAGTGCGTTCATCACTTCACCGTGATATATAACATAGCAGGAGGGGGGTAGTATCGTACCTCTTGGGAGATTTGACATCTTGGACACGCCTGTCAAAGGCATGCTTGACGGGAGTAGCTGTAGAAGCAGATGACGTCTGATTCTCGAGTCAGCGCCCAGCTATACAAAGCTTGGGCTGAAGCTCGGCTTGTCGACAACAAAGCTCACCATTTTGTCAGATTATGCGAGCACAAATCTCGCTGCGACTCGAAGCTTGAACAGAGAAGTGTTAATCGACGGCACGGTATAGAAGCAATAGCTGGAAGTAGGCGATTCAGCACATGGAGAATCAAGCCAAGGATCCAAGCTCCAGATCTGGATGCTACTCGTAGAAAAACTTTTTGCGTTTATTCTGAACGATGTAATGAAGAAGAAAAAAAAAAGAAGAGAGGTTGATGGGAGATGGAGAAGAAGAAAAGATGATTGGGGCTGGAGGAAAAGTAGCGTCGTGTTCGTGGGTCCAAGGCCTGTAGCCTCAAAATAGGGTTCGAGAACCAATCATGTCAGTAGAAAGCTCCACTGAGCTTATGCCCTGTCTGCCTCAGGTCTCCATTGTCAGCCCCGCCAAATCAAAGTAAGGTCTCTGAAAATGAGCTCCGTTGAATGCCGCGGCTAAGCCATTGTTAGCGATGAATCGATTTGGGCTACCAATGCAATACTATCCATGATATGACCTGCAAGGCAGCTTGAGATGTCAATTTGAATATCAGGTATAATCAGAAGAGTATAATACAGCTAAAGAGTGCTAATCCGAACAACAATCATGGCCATGGTACCAGTACCCTAACTCATGAATCAATGTCATGAGCCAAGCCACAGATTACCTCAACAGAGGTCACCATGATCGAGCTAGAGGCGTGACACCTACGGTAGAACAGGGCTAGACTTATTTCCAGTAGCTTATCTCTTTGGATCGTGCGGAGAATGCAATGAGCCTTCGGCCATCGCCGTCTTTCGATAGATACAGAAACGGTATGAGGAGAACCCTGACGAGGTCAGGTCGATCGTCAAAACATGAGCAGGGCCAGGGCTGAGCTGCTAATTTATCTTCTTTCACTTTTGCTTTCTTACTCAACTATCAAAGTAAATTTATATATGTATTGTTACTTCGAATTTCCCGCTGACCTATAACTACAAGTGCTAGCAATAACTCATACTTCACTGAAGCTCTCTCTGTCCCGCTTCTTCTTGGCCCTCTGTGGATCACACATACGACAGGACCGTGCTCACTGCTCCACCAAACAACGGGCAAGCCAAACCCTCGAATCGAAACTTTGAAGACACCAGACTCGTACAGCTCGTGGGCATTGCAGGGCTAGTTTTCGGAGAGGAAAGTTTGAGTTCTTCTACTGTCAATATTCTTGGCTTTTCATTTCTTCAGTTGTCATCTTTATCGCTTCAAGCCTTAGGTGACGGTGATCTCATCGAGAACTAGCCCACTGCAATGGCCGCCTCTGCAATCCCTGAAGTCAACGGCGGACTCGAGAGTCATGTCACGGTTCAGAAAAGAGCTTACTATTCACCTCCCTGGGCCGACGTCAGCATTATAGGTGTCGCGGGTAGCTCAGGCTCAGGCAAATCAACCCTGTCCCAGGCTATCGTCAAGAAGCTGAACCTACCCTGGGTTGTTATTTTGTCAATGGCATGAATCCTTGGAACCATAAATCGAACATCAGCTCATTATATGATAGGACTCTTTCTATAAGACCTTGACTCCCGAGCAGTCTAAACTGGCCTTCGCCAATGAATATGACTTTGACTCACCCGAAGTAGGCTCTATCCGATGTATTATAAACTACCAGAACAACAACTAATGCGGTGACTTCACAGGCCATCGATTTCGATGTTCTAGTTGACAAACTACGAGATCTAAAGGCTGGGTATGTGTAGTTGCTAATGGATTAACATTGAGATCCAGCTGACGTCTCACCATACTTATAGCAAACGGGCTGAAATTCCTGTTTATTCATTTGCCAAACATGCTCGGCTGGACCGTACAACATCCATCTACTCGCCTCACGTGCTTGTACTAGAGGGTATCTTTGCGCTCTATGACCCCCGAGTGCTTGAGCTACTTGATATGGGTGTACGTTAATACTGCTACACTACGGACGGGATGGTTTGAACCTAACACTCAATTCAGATCTATTGTGAAGCAGACGCAGATACTTGCCTGTCACGGAGACGTAAGTCTTGAACCTTTATGAGCAACCAAGTAACAATTTCTGACGGGGTTGATATAGTTGTCCGCGATGTGCGAGAGCGTGGGCGAGACATTGAGGGTATCATCAAGCAGTGGTTTGGATTCGTCAAGCCAAACTTTGAGAAGGTAAGTCTGCAGTTTCATGAACATGTGGCCCCTTGTGAATGTTGGCTGACAACCTCAAGTTTGTCGAGCCTCAACGAAAGGTTGCCGATCTGATCGTGCCGAGAGGAATCGAGAACAGAGTGGCCCTTGGTGAGTACTCCTAGTATATTGAGACACATACGTAGTTACTCATGTTTGTAGAAATGATGGTTCAGTTTGTCGAAAAGAAGCTATTCGAGAAATCAAGGCATCATCGAGAGGCACTATCCCGACTGGAAGCAGCAAGTAAGGATTCGCCGCTTTCTGAACGGGTTGTGGTCTTGGATGATACACGACAGCTCAAATTTATGAACACCATCCTTCAGGACATTGATACAGATCCTGAGGACTTCATCTTCTACTTTGACAGGCTTGCTAGCCTGATCATTGAACAGTAAGAGACTGAGAGTGTGGATATTGGGTGTTTGCTAAGACTTCATAGGGCCCTCAACAATGCTCATTTCGAGGCCAAGAAGATTGTGACACCCCAAGGATATGAATACAAGGGTCTTGTATCAACGGGTGAGGTCTGCGCCGTTATTGTACTCCGAGGAGGATCGGCCTTTGAGCCGGCTCTACGAAAGACTATTCCCGACTGCCGAACGGGCCGTCTTCTTATCCAATCCGACTATTCAACGGGAGAGCCGGAACTACATTACCTGCGACTACCAGATGACATTGCAGAGCAAGAAAGCGTTCTGCTACTGGACACCCAGATGGCTAGTGGAGGTGCTGCGTTGATGGCGGTGCAAGTCCTGGTCGATCACGGCGTGAAACAGGATCGTATTGTTCTAGCAACATACTCGGCTGGCAAGGTTGGGCTTCACAGGTTGACATCTGTTTTCCCAGAGATCACAGTAGTGGTTTGCAACATGCTCGACTACCAACAAGAACGATGGGTCGAGAAGAGGTATTTCCGCTGCTGATGGACTTTTTTATACTATTTCTATATAGTTTATGTCTGTCATGATATATGAAGGCAGAACCATGATAGTGGTAGTCAAGTTAAGATTGATGATAAGGAATTATCGGAATACCCGATAATTATATCCGTAAAGGAAATAAATACACGAACAACACTGCATTTAGCTGCTGCGTCAGCTATTCACAATCCTGAGATCCACCACGATTGGCATCTCATCTGTAACGTAACTGATCCACGACGAGGATCCACGAAACGGGACGTCCGAAACCAACAGGATACTTGGAAAAAAGAGGAGCCACTCGGTGGTATTTGACGCAAACCGGCCAATGTCATGGCAGGGCGGCCGACATATCCGAGAAATTGATATGGCTTCAACAGTCAGTCTTCTTCCGTATATATGTGGCCTATGATTCAATGACGATGGAAATTGAGATTTTGATGTTTTAAGTGCGATATCCTGTACGCCAGTGGAGTCGCCCCGATCTTCGGTTGTCATGGATTGCCAAGGAATTGGTTGGTGATGAAGGGGGGGGCTCTAGTAATGACGTAGCTGTACCGTGCTGTAGGTACCACCATCAATGGGAAGTCTCAGCTACAACCACATGTCTTCCAGCCCAGCCCAGTTCATCCCCGGTCAAGAGCTCCGTAAACGGGAAGATCCTTTTTTAGATGCATGCATTACACAATACAATCGCAACCAGAAGAATCTTTTTCCTCTGCTTCACTTTTGTTCTCTCCTTGCATCGTCCATTGAGTGTTGACTCCCTAACATTTTGTGTTTCTACTCGTGTCATGACCTAGAAACCACGAAACGTTTCTTCTACCTTGTTTGCTTATCACTGACGTCGAATATCCCATCAATTTCGCAAATCATGCCCGTCTCTTCCATGATGGCCGCGCGACTGGCTCGCGCCGGCCAAAACAGGGTCATTACTAGCTCTCGATGCTTCAAATCATCTCTCGTTCCTCGCCCGCTTTCCTCTTCACAATCGCGAAGCTTCGTCAAGCTCACAGGCGCTTCACCATCGATTACAAAGGGTTCCTCAGCAGCTAGCCGAACCACCCGCCAACTACCCTCGCAATTCTTCGTGCGCTCTCTCTCGGGAAAACCACTTCCCCAAGGAAAGTCACGGCTCGTAAATTTTTGCTACCGTGCAGCGGCTTGGGTTGGCATTTCGATAACGGTCATCGGCGTTGGTATCGTTGGCTTCTTTCTATATGATGCGAGTACATATTTCGAGCACCCCACTCTGAGTGATATCGATATCTCAAAGATTGCCCTTCAGCCTCGCAGTGGTGGTGATAAGAACCTGCCAATCGCCGAGGTATTCATTGACGATGACGACTCAGAGGAGAAACGACGCCTCAAGGACAAACCAAGACTGGTTATTCTTGGTGGCGGCTGGGGTGGTGTTGCGCTCCTCAAAGAGCTGAACCCAGATGATTACCATGTTACTGTCATTTCGCCAACTAACTACTTCCTCTTCACCCCAATGCTTCCTTCAGCTACAGTTGGCACTCTCGAGTTGCGATCTCTTGTTGAGCCTATTCGACGAATTCTAAGCCGGGTCAACGGTCACTTCATTCGCGCCAAGGCCGAAGACATCGACTTTTCGCATAAGATGGTGGAAGTATCACAGGTTGACGCAAACGGCAAAGACATCAGATTCTACGTGCCATACGATAAGCTTGTCGTCGCTGTCGGTTCAACAACCAACCCACATGGTGTCAAAGGTCTGGAGCATGCCTTCTTCCTCAAGGATATAAATGACGCTCGCATGATTCGAAACCAGGTCATTCAAAACTTCGAATTGGCTAACCTGCCTACCTGCCCGGACGAGGAACGAAAGCGTCTACTATCGTTCTGCGTCAGTGGTGGTGGCCCTACTGGTGTCGAGTTTGCCGCTGAGCTTTTTGACCTTCTTAACGAGGATTTGACTAGGCACTTCCCTCGACTTCTACGTAATGAGATCTCGGTCCATCTTATCCAAAGCCGCGGACACATTCTAAACACCTATGATGAGACTGTTTCGCGATACGCTGAGGACCGTTTTGCTCGCGACCAAGTTGATGTGCTCACAAACTCTCGTGTCAAGGAGGTTCTCCCTGACAAGATCATTTTCACACAGAAGCAAGATGATGGCACCATGATCACTAAGGAGCTGCCTATTGGCTTCTGCCTTTGGTCCACTGGTGTCTCGCAAACCCAATTCTGTCAAACCCTGGCTGCTAAGCTTGGCAAATCTCAGACAAATCGACATGCCTTGGAGACTGACACTCACCTTCGTCTCAACGGCTCACCTCTAGGTGATGTTTACGCTATCGGCGATTGTTCAACTGTCCAGAACAACGTTGCCGACCACATCGTCACTTTTCTACGCTCCTTGGCCTGGAAGCGTGGAAAAGATCCCGAAACACTTCAACTCAGTTTTGCCGATTGGCGAGGAGTTGCTGAGGACGTCAAAAGACGATTCCCCCAGGCTATCAACCATCTCAAGCGTGTGGACAAGCTATTCAAGGAATTTGATAAGGACAAATCCGGCACCCTCGACTTTGATGAGTTGACACAATTGTTGAAACAAGTTGACAACAAGCTCACATCCTTGCCCGCTACTGCTCAGCGTGCTCATCAGCAAGGACAGTATCTTGCTCGCAAATTCAACAAGTTGGCACGCATGCATGAGGGCCTGAACGCCAACGATATTCGCGAAGGGGATGTTGATGCCGCTGTTTACAAAGCCTTCGAATATAAGCATCTTGGTAGTCTCGCTTATGTTGGCAACTCTGCTATCTTTGATCTTGGTGAGGGTCGAAGCCTGGCTGGTGGGCTCTGGGCTGTCTACGCTTGGCGCTCTGTCTACTTTGCCCAGAGCGTGAGTTTGCGAACACGACTATTGATGGCTATGGATTGGACCAAGAGAGGTCTTTTTGGACGAGGTTCGTACCCCTTCTCATTTCGCAGGCATATCTAACAATAAACAGATCTAATGAGTTTTTAAACCATTTCCTATGACATGCCTAATATCTATCTTTTTTTCTTAGACCTGGAGGCGTTAGAGTTTTAGTTTGGAGGCATAGCAGGACTTGCGAAAAGTACGTTTGTAGGCGTGGAGTTGCAGAGGAATCGCAAAGTCAATTTGAGTTAAAGGAATTGTGCTCTGTGATTTACATTTCCAAGGTCTTATTCGCAGCAGAAGTCGAAAATTATTTTCTCCCTAAAACACCTAGACGCCCATCTATCTTCTATTATATCGTGAAGTCCTTGTATGTCCACTTCTCTGTGAACTTGCGCTTGGCCTGCTTGTGGAAAGCAATATGTCTTCTGCTCTCTACCTTGCCGCGCACCAACATGCTTCGGTACCTATCCCGGAGCATATTACCCTCGGGCTTGAGACGTCGCAGCGAACTCTCCAGCTCATCTGGAAGAACAAGCTCGAGATCCCGCTCAGGAAGCTTGTACTTGCCGAGCTGCTTGCGCCGGAGCTTCTCGGCGCGAAGCTCGTCAACGGGGTCGGTTTCGTCATCTTTATGTAAAACAAGTGCCTTGTTGCGATCTCTCTCTTCAATCTCCTCGGCGATCTCCTGGATCCGTTGGGCTTGGCGACGGTGAGCCTTGATGGCAGCTTTGTGTTTCGCGAGACGCTCCTCTTCCTTGCGGCGCTTGATGCGGTTGCGCTGAGCTTGAGTCTTTCTCTGCGGGCGCTTGGCTGATGGTTTATCGTCCTCGGCACCACTCTGGAATCCTTCCCATTCGGAATCCTCCTCCCACTCCGAAAGGTTGGCACGCGCCTCGGCAGCCTCCGCCTCAGCTGCTGATCGGGCTGCAGCCTCCTGCTTTATGCGCTCATGTTCCTCTTGCTCCAGACGTTTGCGCTCAGCCTCAAGAGCCTTCTCGCTCTCCTCCTCCAGACGCTGCGTGTATTCGTTGAAATCAGGGTTGTAGCTGTATCCTCCTGTGGGTTTGAGGACAGCAGGCACTTGCTTGCCACTCTCCAACAAAGAAAGGGGCTCCTTCTTCATCGACTTTGGAATTTTGGGTTTCACCTCCTCTTCCAAAAAGTTTTCGGGGTCTTTTTCCTTTGGCTCCGCAGGCATATCCCAGATATCATAGGTGGCATCTTGCACTTGGACAGTGTTTTGGTGTTCTCCATCGGCCACTCGCTTTAGTCGCGCGAGCTCCTTATGCGACACCCAATCAGTTCTTTGGCGCTTCACAGGAAGGATTCCATTTGTAGTCTTGTCGCCTGGTCGCTTGCGCATAGAAACGGCGGGAACGGGAGAGCGGGCATTGATAATCTCGTCGGCCTTTAGGCCCTTCTTGATGTGCTTATTGAACTTTTTGGTGAGACCAGCATCGCCCTTGGTATCGAGAGTGAACAAGTCTTCAGAGGCCTTTTCCTTTATGACACCACTATTGACGTATTAGCAAGGCGACAAAGAAGTGATGAAGGTCCACCCTTACCCTGCGATAATCTCCTTGTTCAATTCTTCAAGACCCTGCTGCACTTCGGTAACATCGACGTTTTTCCTCCACGCCTTCTTGCCTTTTCGTGAAGGCTGATTGAATTGTTTGGGGGCATCACCTCCCGTGGCGTTCTTGGATTGTAACACTGGCATATCTACGAGACCTCCCTGGAAGGATATCGCGTTACCAATGATGAAGGATGAAAATGCTGCTTGTTGATAGAAGTGGTGGGGGGATCGATTTCTTAATTTTTTAGTGGAGCCGGAAGTCTCGACCCGCTACCCATATAAATTTACGGAGGGAGAGTAATCAGTGAAACGCTTGACTTAATGGGGACTCCGTTATGGACGGCCAGATATGTTCTTTATCGGCACGTGCACCTTCCTCGAATTCGTTCAGGGTGGCCTCCATGTCATATGCTCCTGCCAAATCCAGGATATTGACGCTCCTTTCTCCAGATTCCAGCTGGTCATTAGCCTTTTATCCCTACAATACAAATTGCCACTCTGAGGTCGCATCATTCTGCTTTCCTCTCTTTTTCTTGTGTCGCCAAGACTGAGATTCTGTTCCTCGAGGAAAACGAGATCGCATCCCTTCTGGCGACCTCATACATTAGCTTGACAGCTGTCAAATCCACCGTCCCATACAAGACCCAAACGAAGCAACACAACCGCAAAGATGTCGCAGGCTGGCGGATCATACAATAACCCCTTGAAGAAGTTCAAGTGTGTATATCGAGAATTCATGTTTATTTCGTCTCACTAATGGTTATTCAGGTTGGTGTTTTTAGGAGAACAGAGCGGTATGTCGATGTCCGACTGCGGAACCGTCCCGATCAAAATCACTAATAACGACCACAACAGTCGGAAAGACCTCTCTAATCACACGGTTCATGTATGATTCTTTCGACAACATGTATCAGGCGACAATTGGCATTGATTTCCTCTCCAAGGTCAGGACCGTGACAGCCGACTCCTAGGCCAAACTAACATCCGCCTACGTAGACCATGTACCTCGAGGACCGGACGGTGCGACTGCAGTTATGGGATACAGCTGGACAAGAACGATTCCGAAGTTTGATTCCTTCTTACATTCGTGATTCAAGCGTAGCTGTTGTTGTCTATGATATCTCTAGTATGTGCCCCTGGGATGACCCCACTACCCAGTTACCCCCTTCAATGTGGCTGTACATGAGTCGTGCTAATACCGCTCTTTTTATAGACGCTAAGTCATTCCAAAACACCAAGAAGTGGATCGACGATGTGCGAGCCGAACGAGGTAACGATGTTATTATTGTGTTGGTAGGCAACAAGACGGATTTGAATGACAAGCGGGAAGTTACCACACAGCAGGGAGAGGAGGAGGCAAAGAAGAACAACCTGATGTTTGTCGAAACAAGCGCAAAGCTAGGTCACAACGTCAAGAATCTGTTCAAGAGGATAGCACAGGCCTTGCCTGGTATGGAGGGAAGCGATGCCGCGGCGCAAGCTTCAAACCAGAGTGAGTATTTGTGTCCGGCATCTCCGAAGACAACTAACACAGTGTTCAGTGATTGATGTCAAGACAAACAACTCGCAGCAATCGCAAGAGGGATGCGCATGCTAAATTCGTCAACACTGATTCGAAACTGGAGTACAGGAGTATCTGGGGAAAACGCAAGCCTTGCTCGAGATGCGAAAGAAGCCTGGCTACCTCGCACACAAGATAGGATATCAAGCATAGCGTGTGGATCTGAGTGCAGGAGCTTGTATAATACAACCAGGACTACGAGCCTACGATCGTTATATAAGAAACTTTAATGCCTTGATTCGACTGGCTTGAGCTAGTCAATCATTTCGCTTCTATCTCGTCGCATTTTTATCAGCCATGCCGCTCCAGAATATCTGATTATATGGTTATGCAATTCGTCTCTTCGCCTGAGTATCCTCCGCCTCTTGGTCATCAGGCTTCGCATCGCCATCCTCCGCCAACGATTATTACACTATCAGTGGCTCATTCTGTCTTTCCTTTCAACCGCATTTTGGACTTGTACCTCACCGTTAGCGAGACCGAAATAAGCAGCAATCGGCTTCTGCGCCTGAAGTTGCTTGCCCAGCTTAACAGCTTCACTGCCATTGAAGCCGTGGAACAGTCCAATCTCAACAATGCCAGGGGTCCTAACCAATTCCTCGGCGAGCGCATTAACTTCCCAGGCGCCGTCCTTTCCACGGCCATCCGCTTCTGACTTGATATGCTTAGGAAGAAGCAAGGGAGAAAACGGGGCGTCGATAAGCCACATACCGTTGTCTGTCACGCATTCTCCAGCTTTGCTAGGGAGGCCTGAACGGACAACAGGGTTGGGTGAACCCAATGCTCGAAGACGGGTCAAGACATCAGGGGCAGATAGGGGAAGAACCTCAATGGGAATAGTCTTCCAAGTGGTACATAATCTGGGAGACTGCTTTCGGTAATCTGTTGATTGTCAGTCTGTTTCAAAATTACCAGAAACAAAAACACGATGCATACCAGCGACGGCAATGAACTTCTTGGCAGCAATAGCTACTAATTTCTCCTGGAACAGACAAGCACCGCCACCTTTGATGAGATTGAGGTCCTCATCGACCTCATCAGCGCCGTCGAAGGCAACATCGAGAGGAACAGGAAGTCCATCCACAACAGGTCTCTCATCAAGGTTGACAAGGTTGAGACCAGCAGCACGAATGAGGCCCTTTGACTGGCTTCCAGTGGGAATAAAGGTCATTCCCTTGTAGAACTCAGGGCCCTTGCTCACAATGGCGTCGACAACGTAGACAACAGTACTGCCAGAGCCAATGCCGACGAACTTGTAAGAAGCATCGAGGTGGTCATTGACTGCTTGGTAGGCAGCCAATTTCTTGGCCGATTCGATTAAATTTGCTGCTGTAGACATGGCTCGCGAATTAAACCTGTAGCTAAGGCTGAGACCTTGAATCTGATTATAGCTGCGTATGTGGGTTGGTGGGATGTGCAGGACCCCGCGGTGCGGATGACGAGGGGTGGTGGGGAGATATCGTGGAGTAGTGTAGGGTAATTGTCTCGAGAATAACTTAGTACCGAGAGCCAATGTTCTAGTAAAGGTAGGAGTATGAGATTTGGGATTTGGAAGCTGTATGAATGGAAGTAGGGTAATATAGTAGTTCTTGAGGGAGTTTGTAAGAGGAAAAGGCGCACTTCCGACCAGAGCCGTCGACTTTCTAGTGGAGAGGTGTGAAAGCCACTTCATGTAGGAAAACAAATGGACCCTTTTTGCCAAGGGCAGGCAAAAAGAAAGCTTGGGAAAATACGGCAAAATAGAAAGTCAGGGTATCGATGTGCACGAATGGGCAGTTGGAAGTTTGATCACATGTGATTAACTTTTCAGCCAACTCTAGTCAGTTGGGAATCAGATCAGGATGATATCCTGTAGTGTTCTTGCGAATCAAGAGCAGTGGTTAAGCGGGCCAACAAACCAGAAATGTGAGGAGCATCAAGAAGCAAGCTTCGGGAAGTCAGAAGACTTAGGACCTAAAAGTAAGAGACAAAAATAAACTAATCAAAGAGCCTACTAAGCTTATCCTAAACTTACTAAGTATTTTTGTCACTTAGGATCGAGGTCTTAATTTTCTGCCATCCCCTAGGCAGAAGGATACCTTAATTTACAGCTTGGGAGCAAGTGACGTGATGGCTTGCTGTCACCATAAAACTTACAGATTAGAGATGCTGAGTCAGCAGTATAATTGGCTGACAAGTTTCTAACTCAGCCCAGCTTTTTGTCGATTATCCACGTGATTAAGATTACACCGGCAGTCTCGGGCGCATGTTCTTGAAGCAGACCCTGGTTGCATCATTTATTCGTCCCTGTAATTTCGTTCTTCTCCTGCGCGCGTTCCTTATTCAGTCTCGATATCAACCTACGACGAGGAATAAACCGTAGGGTATAATTTTTAAGGCTTTACCCAAGCATTTTTATCACATAGGGTTGACATCCTAAGTTTTCTGACCTCCCCTAGACAGACAACCACTCGCGTCTGAGTTATGTCGATTCCCGGCTTGGTGACAATATTTCATTCTCCTCCCGGTCAAAGAAATGAAGATAATTTTTGGGGGCTCTGGTCATTGTGTAGATGCCGACTTAAAAGTCTGCGATGTCTATCTACCTTACTGTAGCATAAGTTCCCTGCCTGAGCCTTTCATCGGCCGATAATCACGAAGTTTTGCTAGAAAGGGCAGTGTTTACTCAGCATCTTCATCTTCACCTCCATCCTCATCTTCATCGCTGACGACAAAGATGCTACGCGCGCGCATACGGCGAGCTCCTGGTGTCTTTGGCGCCTTTCTCTTCTCCGCGATGAGGAGTTTGCTGCCCCTGAACATCGGTCTGGAAGCTTTCGGTACGAGTTTGAACAGCCTTTTTCCCCTTCTCCTTCTGCTCCCGAAACTTCTTACTAAGCCCAATGTATAGACTGGTAAGCTGATCATCCTCGAGATAAAGAAGGCGCGCAAGGGTCTCATCTAGGTAGACATGAATATCAGCATAAGTCAACACATAAAATAAGAATAACATACCAAGCTTCTCGGGGTCCCAGGTTTCCTTCAGCGCATCGGCTGCCCCTTCCTGGAAGTTTTTGGCGTACTCAAGCGTTTTCTTGGATCGTCGAACATTGAGCGGCTGCTGATGATCGTTGATATAGGCTTCAAAGATCGAGAAGAAATCGGCATCTTCAATAAAGGCCTGATAATCCTCAGTAGTGATGAGATTTGTGGCGTCGGACTCTCCCCCCTCGGAGCGACGGCTGCTTGCAGATGATCGTCGAGTTCGGGGGCCAACTGCAAGGCCGGCAACGATCTCTGTCATCTTGGAGATTTGCTTGGAGAGCTTGATCTATCAGTATATATGTAGCTTAGAGAAAAGGGAAATTAACGCACAATCTCTTGGTTGTGAAGAAGGGTGATGATAGCTGGCGATGCCATCGAGGCATCCTCCACGGACAACCACTCGCGTGTGAGTGACATATCGATCTCCGGCTCAGTGACGGTTTCTTCGGGATGATTGGCAACGTTGTCGACGGCCTGGCTGGACTGATTTCCTTCGGGATGGTTGGCGACGTTATCGACGGGGGCCCGGCCGGGCTGATTTTCGTCCTCAGACATCTTAGAATGAGCCAGTATCTTCGAGTGAAGATCGGAGTATGCGGAGTCTGGTGTTGATGGATGCAAGGAAGAAAGATCGATAGAGGATCCTTTTGCAAGTGAAAAGAGAAAACAATACCTATTTCTTCCTATTGGTAACACTATTGGCAGCGTTAGTCACTGGCAGTGTTGGTTACTGGCAGTGTTGGTCACTGGCAGTGATTCACACTGGCAGTGATTCACACTGGCAGTGATTCACACTGGCAGTGCCAGTTACATTACCAACGATAACCAGCTTATTGCAATAAACAAACAAGTAATCTTTTTTCTCTTTTCTCTTACCATTCTCTCTTCCTCTTCATCTACCTCAATCTTTTTCGATAATTTTCAATCTACTCTGATTATCTTCATTCCTGCACCTCATCCGCCATTTCATTTAGCCAATATCTGCCTCGCTCAACTCGTGACAGGACCGCCTATCATGCCTGGCGACAAAGGAATCATCGAGTTTCCGGTGCCGGCCGATGTTAAGCTGGAAACTGCGGAGGACGAAAAAGTATACGCGAGGCTGAAGAAAGGATGGGAAGAATATTCGGATACCTGGGATGAGTCTACAAAGAAAGAATTTTGCGAGCACATCCTGAAAGGGAACTTCAAGGTCACGAAGACAAACCAGATTCAGCCCAGTGGACACAAGCTTTGGAGTGCTTCTTCTGCTTCTGGCAAAATTACCTTTGCTACTTGGCTGATCTTCCGGTTAACATATGGCGATGAAAAGCTGTCCAAGCCGAAGGAATGGCTTCGCGATACCTACAAGAATGTCGATTGGCAATCATGGGTGAGCCCGAACTTCAAGAAGCCAAACACACGCGTCAGAAAGACGAAAGCGTCATCTCCCAATAATACTAAGCGTCGGCTGCGCAAGAAGCCCGAGACGGTCAAGGAGCCCGATGTTGTCGTGCCAGACGACGAAGATAATGATGATGATTTTTTTGAAATCGTCAGGGTGAGTTATAACAGAGATATCGCTATATAATATCTGACATTCTTAGCCGACCGAGCATAGCGCTGTCCGAACCAGCTTCCGAGCAGTGAACAAGCCTGAAGGAGATGAAGATCTTTCACGAAAGCGTGGGGGATCGAATGCGTCCGATATGCGGTCTTCGAAGTCCCAGAAGATAAACCTTTTCCAAGCTCCATCATCGGCCGAGGCCAGCGATCAACGTAAGTCAGGGTAATCCTCAAGCGATATACAAGCTCTAACCAATAAATAGAGAACGTTGATACTCCCACTCGATATTCGACCGCTATGGCGAGTAACCAGCCTCAGTCTCGTCCATCTACTCCCAGTGATACTTTCTCGATACTGGACAACATCGAAAGGTCACAGAAACGGTCAGCAAAGGCCCAGGAAAATCTTCGTCAGCCACTGCACGTAGACGGAGCAGCTCGTCGCCTCTTTAGAAAACCTTCTGGCCATGATACCTACGAACATGTTCCTTCCGCCCTGTCTATGGCCGGATCTTCACCGCCCCCGGCAGCCGATCATAATTACTCTCCGTCGCCTACACGTGCAGCTTCAATCGCTTCATGGGCTAATGATATTCCGCCATCTCAGCTATCTAGAGCTTATATAGCTGATAGTCGTTATCCGTCCCCAACTCATGCGGCCCATGATCAGGCCTACCAACTCCCACCTCTCCTCAAATTCTCATCCAGTGCACCATATGCCTAGGCGGCTCATCATCATGCCCGTCAGCCATCTGTACCTCCTGGAGTTGGTAATCATGCCTCTCTATTGTCCCAACCTGCTACCGCTGTAGCTGCCAGATCGGCTAACAATCTTTTGGGACATCGAGAGTCTCTAGCTCCTACGCTTGCTACCCGGATAATAAATCCTCGAGATCTCATGCTACCCCTACCTACACGTCAAGTTGATCATGCTGATAATGGAGGCCCCCAACTCCCGCCACTTTCCTCATCTCATCTCGATCGAACCGCCGACCATCAGATCTCAGTTGCTTCTGGGAACCCGAACGATCAGCAAAGTTCATCTCAGTTCTTCGGAGCTCAGAGTTTGCCTGATGATAGACCGACTATTGATGAAGCAACTCTCACTAAGCCTCGACAGTATTCAGAGATTATGGAGGGCGTTGTGCAGCCAACCCATTCCGAACCCATAGAGGTCAAACGCTCTGAGTTGGACGATATTAAAGGAAAGCTCGAGGATCTTCAACGTCAACACACTCGTGATCATGACACGGCTATGCAGAAGATCGCCCAAAATCAGTCGGCAATGGAGCAAAGGGTGGCCGTCATAGTGATGGAAAAGCTCAACGGATTTATTCGAGCGAAAATCGACGAAGCGACGAAGCCAATCACTCAAAAGGTTGACAATTGTCACCAGACGATCTCGGAGTACCAGCCGCTCCTCCCAGACGCACAGCAACTCATACGGGACACGAAAAATGCCAATGGGGAAATACAGCCGCAAGTGGAAGAACTGAAGAAGACCACCGATGAATTGGCGGAAATGTGCCAAAAACAAGTCAACACCCTCAATGAGACCAAGCAAATCACTGAAAGAATGGTGCCACTGATTGAGAACCAACAAAAGTCAATCGGTGTACTCGAGAGTCGTGCGGAATCAGTCAACGAACTCCTCGCAGTAAACTTGATTGGTGACGGCAGTTCTCCTTTCAGACAGGAAGACAACATTGTTCCGTCTACGCAAGGACAGTAGACGCCCCATCTTCTCAGACGATGATCCTGCACGTAATGCTGTTTTGTTCCTGCCTTTATACTTTCGTTTATCGCTCGTCGCTCATTGGGATCACCCGAAGATCCTTCGCGCATATGCTACTTTCTTACCGTCTTTCTTATTTTGTCTTCGCTTGTCGCTCGCTTGGGATCGCCCGAAGATCCCCATATGCCACTTTCTGCCTTCGAACTATTTTTGGAATGCATCTGCCTTACAACATTGATCCATGATCAGGGGATGATATTGGAGGCTGGGTTTGCCTATTATATTAATATAGTGCGCCGATGCAGATATTTGGTAGCTTTTTGCCTTCATATTTCAGGCAATTCGGTAGTCTTTCGGGTCAATATAATGTTTAATGTTTAATAATCCAATGTCCCAACCAATATCGTGCCACTAACCTTCGAGTCTCTTGTAATCAATGTTCTGCAGCCGACCATCTCGGTCTTGTCACCGTTCCCCAGACTCGAAAATGTGAGAGCTCAGACATGAGGCGGTGGCTTTCTGTAGCAGGCGCCACTATCAATGACAAAGCCCTGCAGGGTTCTAAAATCGATGGCCCTCAATTCCCGTGGGTTATTGGTCTCTTGTTGCCCCATGCGTTTTGATACCTCTTCTGTGACTCCAGACAGACCCCTTTATGTAGCAAATTCCCATATTGGCACATCAAATACCGCATAATGATTCCCCATGAATATCAGCTCGTTGTTAGGCAGCCCGCTTGCTAGAAATAGCAGAGTCGCAGAAACTTTCGAGATCTTGAGATCAGACCGAATCCCTCTACAAAACACTCAAAGAGGCAAGATGAACTGCTCAAGGTTGACGGCTATCGCCTCAAAGTCATCCAGGTCCTTCCGATCAACATGAGCCAGTTCGATATGTGCTCGTATCTCAGCGACCTGCTTCCCAATATCCACCAACGTCTTACTATTTTTTGAGGGTTTCTCATTCTTCTCAACGCGCAGGTTTTGGCTCTGCTTCGTAGTCGTAACATGCATCTCACGCATTTCATCAAATAGGCTCTGTTTGGCCTCAGCCGCCGACCTGGCGATGCGATCTTGTAAGTCCGTAAACTGCTTGCCTAAAAGTGCAGTCTGAGTTGGGTTGTTCTCAGCAGAAAATTTATCGCTAGTCAAGGATTCAACATCTAGTTCACACACAGCGCCAGTCCTGGCGCATAACTGTAGGATGTTAAGACCATGATTAGGTGCCTGCTCTGGGTAATTGCTGGGCCTTGCCTTTGGGGGGTCGTTATAAAAAAAAACACTCTGAGATCCTTCAGAAGCCATGTCTCGCATTATTGAATGGACCTCCTTCAAATGCATGGCGAGAGGCTTGTTTGGGTCAGTCAAGCGGAGCTCGTCCAGATGAGGCTGAAATTTAGGGGCTTGCGATACCTCCTCGGCTGATAGTATGTTAGTATATAAGACTATAGCCCACGAGGATGTGCCTCACCAATAGCGTAGTCCTACTCTTTGAGGGAGAAGTCGCTGACATTGCACTTATCATCTTCCTCGAGTCCTTTTTCCCAAAGCAAGGAATCGCAGGTTTGGTATTGTCGGCCTTGTCCTCCTTGGGTGCCAAGTTGATAGCGTTGGGTCCTGGGCCAATGCACCCAATGAGATCTATGCCTGAATACTTTTCCATAAGGGCAAGTCTGAGAGCAGGAAGTTTCTGATCAGGGTACATGCACCTGAGGATAACCCACAGCCCGAAGCTGATATTGTGGTTGCACAGTTTGTGCTTGCTGGGAACCTTTCGGTTATAGGGGGGATTCGCACCTCAGGGAGGAGACGATAGACCTAAATTTTGACTTGAGGATTCCATCCAGAGGCGTACATATTCCAAACTTGTTTGACTCGCTTGAGGCTCGCCTGGTCTTCGGGCTCTTGCGACAGCCAAGGCGATTTCAAGTTTGGGAAAACCAAGCCAGCAACTTTTTCGCCTACCCATGAGGGAACAATCTTGTGAGCGCTCTGTATGTTGACTGTCTAAGTTAGCTACCGGCTCGTAAAGGAGCGTCGATGTATGTGTCGTACCTGCTTGGTTGGCTCCATCGTTGCTTCTGAACAACAGGCGACTGAGTGAGAGCTTGAGAAAGAGACAACTTGTCAAAATTCCAAGTCTGGTGAGTGACCTTGTTCGAAGTGCAAAAAGACGAAGAGGACTATAGAAAATGGTCTTGTTTATTTATTTTGATGCTACCGCCACTGACATATATGTGTTTGCTACCCCAAGTCGTAGTACGATGGGGTGCAGTGCGTCTCACTTGGCAAATACTTCTGATAGTCGGCGTCTTTCTCACATCCGCGTGCTAGTATTTCAGACATCGTGTCAGACACTATTTCATTTAGCGGATACCTACTCTCCCCATCCTCGGTTTAAGCAAAGCTGGGTACCTAGGTATCATATATGCCTCCATGTAATCATGTATCGCCTTGATCTTCCTCTAATCGATCGTGGCTGGCATCTGATACTGGTTGATTCTAACAGTTACCCTTGCCTTATATGATAATACCCACGCCCCAGGTTTCGTCACTGACCTCCACATCCGCCTACTCCTCAGGGCATCTATTCCTCCCCTACAAATGAAGGCTTCCATGATCAGGATCCTCCTTCTATACCTATCTACGATAACTAAAGTAGGTAAAAAGGCAACTGTAAGTTCCGCATAGCAAAATTTCTCCTCTTCTTCTTGCATCTCAAAACAAGGTCATATCTCTCTACCTTACTATTCATAAATCCATCTCTAGTCTTGCGTATAAACATTGTTCACCATGGCTCCAACGAAAAAGGCCAACAAGCCCGAAAAAAGTTATCCTCAAAAGCCCGAAACAAAGACTCAGAGAGGGCGAAGGAAACAAATATCCTGGCCTGGCCCACCGCCTCCAAGTCAGTAGTGCAATTGGAACGTTACTTTCGAGCCTCTGACCTCTGAACAGAGTCTTTGGCGTCTCAATCATCAACAGCATTGCCCAAAAACGCACAAATGACAGACACCAAGACTGCTCCTTCTTCTCTCGCCAATTCGCCTCCAAATAGCCCTCTGGCTACCCAGAAACCGGCAGCTAATTCTACTCCTTCTGATCCTGTCGAAAACCTTCAAACTGTTCAACTTCGCCGTCTGGCCCCGGCCTGGCCTCCCTGTCATTCAGGAGCCCCAGTGCAATACCTCAGCCCGAGCCAGTTACCTGGTGGTTAACATAATCCAATACAGCCCCAGAGCAATGAAAGCATGAGACAGATGTTGGAAAAATTTCAGGCTGAAATTCGTTGTATCAAACTCAAAGCTGAGCAACTCGATTGGATGTTACCTCAAGCTTAATGACAATGCCTCCTCCTGAGTAGAAGTTGGAAGAGAAACCAGTGATAGGGAGCAAGGGTTTCCCAATGAAACATAATTCATCTGTAGTTTCGAACAGAAATGCTATCAATGGAGCAGTGACTTAAGTCCGCGATGATTCCCATACTGCTTCTGGTGTGAATACAATCACTTAAAGAACTTCTGAGATTAATGTAGGCTAGATAACACTGGAAAAAGGAGGGAAAGAGCTATAATCCACATCTGTATTTGCAGTTGATGCAGTACATCATGACTAGATCATCTTCAGTTTAAGAGTATTATGACAATATCATCATATGTTCAAGAGTATTACTACTAGGCTTAGGCTGAACTCATTATAATACAAAGGTATTCCTATCTCTTATGAATCTTAATTATCAATGTCTGGCTATACCATAACGGATAGACTGACACAGCCCCCTTCTTCTCTTGCAGTAACGTTTCTCCAATTCCCCAACTTCCAACCCCATCACGGCAACCTTCTCCTAGCGTTCGGCCCGTCCACCGGACAAGTCCGATTTTGACGATCTCGATAAGTCCAAGACCTTCTAGAAACGGCTTAACACCCATCTCAAAAGGGTTCCTTCACAAGCAAAAATGGCACACTAAGGGTGAGGCGTAGAAAGATCCGGTGGATATGACGTTGGAGTAGAAAAAGATCGAAAAGATGTTACCCACTTGCCTTGTATGGAAGGGATTTGTTGCTCTATGCATTATTGCCGGAGCTTAGTCCGGCGTTTTGCTAGGGTCTTGGCTTGGCGTAGTAATTTTTTTTTTCTTCGACACTTGAAAATTTGCTAAATACCATAGTGAACGGATAACACCGTTGTCGGCGCAAGATGTTCTTACTTTGACTCACTTAATTCACTAGTTCTGTATCATGATTCTCTTGTGCCAAAAGCTTGTTAATATAGCTTCAACCTATCAATGTGACTTGTGCGGCCTGATCTGGTAATTCCTTATCTCCCAAGCCTCGCTATCATTCCCCAGCATGGGAACTTATCTCTCAACCCCGGAATCCCCAGGGTTTGGCTCTCGGTAGAATGATCAGAGATAAGACTAATGCTCTTCAAATCTGGGCAGCTCTGCAATTGGGCCGTACAAGTACTTGCCTTATCTCTCTGGCTGCTGAATGTCCCTACATACATGTCTTGCATATAGTTTATTTGGATCTGATACCTTTTCTGGAACACAGATCACAGGCGATACATTCAACGACGAGGAGATTTCAGTCAAATGATCGGTGTTTTGCTTTGAGCGCCGGAGATATAGCGACATGATTACCTGTGTATGAGCGCCATCTGATTCATGGCATGCCAATTGACTCTGGCGTTGCCTGGCAATACGAGTGCAAGTAATTGAATTGATTCAGATCACCAGTATGGGGAGAACATGTCGTGGGGGATCTTGTTGAACGCCCAGCAAGATGTGGCTTTTCCGAGAACAAACCAACCTTATTCCCGGACAAACGAGGAGCAAGTGTGAGGGACCCAGGGACCAGTGGCATGAGGGCTGCATTGAGACCAGTCAGTGTCCATTGTAAGTGAATTCCCATTGCTAAACTGGCATGATGTCAAAGGTTAAGCACCTTGCAACATCGTATATAGGAATATCATATGTCTTCTCATATCATCTTGTCGGCTAAGCTAGACACTGAAAAGTGAAGTGTTGCTATATGACAGGTCTGTTGGTGATGGCACGTTTCTCTCAAGTGTCCCAAGAAACAGTCGATTGATGCACGGACATGGCCGGTCGAAGATTTTAAGCACATGACGCACAGGACCCTGGCATCCATAGAGGTCACTGTCGGCATAGAAACAAACCCTGGGTGTACTTGTAATTGCAAGGATACGGATCCACGTACTGTAAGCACTGTGTGAGAACAGGGTAACTTCAATCTCGCCAATTTTTGGCTTGGCCTCTCTTGAGAAGGACAAGTGAGAGCACATCAGAAGACACACAAGTCTGAGGCTCTGGGCTAACTGCCTCGAGGCGTGGACATCACGCAGTTGTGTTTCGCATATTGGATGGATGACGGATACCGTACCGACCGTTTCCAGCTATGCCGGTCAAAGGAAGCAGACTAGGCAGAGCTCAGGCCAACGCAGCAAGGACAAATTCTGGTACGCGACGATCGATCTGGACGTAAGTTCATGCAATTTGAGCCTCATCGACTAATGAACGTCGATCGCTCGTCGTTGCAGTTTTGGTTGCAACCATGCTGAAGCCAAGCCCAAGCTCTGTTGCAATTTTCTCGTCAAACATTTGCCGTGAAGCCTGAAAACCCAACCTATTGTTGCAGTTGATGCCATATGGGTCTTTGGTAAGAATTATTGCATGTTTACAACCCAGCCAACTCAGACCGCTTCGATGCATCGGTTCCAGGAGTCATAAAGGTGCTCAAAACTGCTTGCATTTTCGTTTGTCGGAATGAGACGCTTCACATCGGAACGTCGAGAGAAGAAGACGGCCCGCCAGATCGCCTTGAAGTGGAATAGTTCTTGTGAAGGGAGTTCAGAGAATCCACCTGAATTCTCAACTTGTCTTGTGATGCTCCAAGACCCATTATAAAGGAGGATCCAATGGTATAATTATAGCGTAAATTTGCACCTTGTTCCAATGCGGCTCAAAACTGGACCGCGCGTCTGTCTGTGCTAATAAAGGAATTTTTTTCTCGAGGTGTGCAATTAACAGGACGATCGTGCACGAAGCTTCTGGTCCGTGAATGTTTATTCCCAGCTGAATTCAAGGGTCGCCAGAGACGATCTTGAATAGTTTTCCATGATGCAATGGTCTATCGACAATGGTGCAAGTGATGGCGAATATTTCTGGTTGACCGCGAAATCGTTAACGTTCAAAAATGAAGCCAGCCATTTAAAACGAGTACCAGCGGCAAATTCTAGAAGCTAGGACCTGGAAACACGTTGCGCTGCTTTGATTCGTGATTGCACCATCGTGACGGCGCCCTTTCCGGGATGGCGAGCTACCAAGTGAACGACAGGGCTGAGGAATGGGCGCGCAAGGACTTCTCACAATGAACATGGGTCGCAAGTTAAATGTTGGCTTGTTGTCCAGGGGGTCTCTAACTTTTAGGTAATGGCAGAGACGCTGTGTGGTCGGAAACTGATGCATGATCTTCAGGAACGAGCAATGCGTTATTATCTGTTGTACCCTAGCTCAGTAGCGAAGCTCCTTGAATCGAATCAATTTTTAGTCAAGAGCCGCATCATCTGAGATGAGGCTCTCCTGTTTCGGTTTCGCCCGAAGAGCTTGGTGGTGTGCACAGAAGGTACTTGGTGATCTCATGTCTGACAAGAACGTGGCATGAAGACGAGTCAACGAATCAACAGGGACCTCTCGGGTAAGTGAGAGAGTACGTGTGTGTGTGGAACTTCAACTTGTGGCAATTTACAGCACAAAAATTGATGCCAAGATGGTGTTGCTGCTCCACTTTCAACTACACGAACTGAGGACATCTAGATTCTAGAATTAATCCCTTGAGAGTTCCGTAAGTGTTCGTTTCGAAGCCGGGGAGTCTTTTGGCGTTTCCTCGGAATAGGGAGTAGCCGCGGCTAACAGGCGGGCGTCGGAAGCTTTCTTGTGCGTCTGCATTATATTTCGGGAGTCGATGTTGAAGAAAAATTGAGTTCAACGAGGTGAGATAGGGTACCCTGGACTCGGGTTACACGGCAACTGCATTATTGTCATTCAGTTTTGGTTCATGTCAGAGTTGACGGGCTGAAAGGATATGATTGTAACCTCGATTGCGAGTAATTGAATTTCGACACAGTGGTTGACGCAAGCTGTCTCAACATGACGAAGCCAATATACATCGAAGCTGTATCGAGATAGAGCGAGCAACCTACTTCAACCACGTGTATTGACCGAGACCAGCCACTGATGCCAGCATACAGTCGTTAATTACGGAACGTTTCTCACCGGGTAACGGTGACATCCAGCAAGGTGAATCCTACCCTGTGCTGGTGAGAAAGGCTCGCTTTCACGTACCCCGATGAGGGTCAAAATTGCTTCACGATGCTATGA
>PVPY01000342.1:0-40971 GCA_002982035.1 Fusarium algeriense | reverse complement strand
TCGTTCTTGAGTAAATTTTCACACTGTGTACACACTTGTCTGATACAAAAAGCGCGCATTTTGATGTATTTACCTGGTTGATGTAAGCGACAGTACTTATGACTCGCACTGTCGACCTGTCTCCACTCCCCCACATTCGCACCCCGGAACTCCAGGCAGCAGCGGTACTTCTAAGTACTTCATTCGCTAAGCCAGAAATTGCTTACGCACCCATAAGGCTGCCAAATTCTGACAGAACATCTGCTTATGAGGTAGAGCCATGTACCCAGGTAGCCCCACCTTAGACTTACAAAGAGCATGTTTTTTTTGGACCGGAAGGTGCAAGTGCTCAATACTGTACCCATTCTCAACTGGTCTAAAACTTTAATGGTAATGTCGCCTGTACACGGGGTCCAGCTCTCCTTATATATTGATCGGTGTGAAATCACACGACTTTGACGATCTGATCGACTTTTGTACCAACAATCAGTTATTCCATTAAAAGTGACCTCGGACTACCAGTCCTTTGCAGGGGCCTTGCTCGCTTCATACGACCTTGCTTTGAGTTCGATGTCTTGTTCCTTATGACCACGGATCAGGTATGCGGATGTGAAGTGGGCCAGAACGGGAATGAAGTGGCCTGTGTCATGTTTGCTGAATAGATTTCCGTAGAACTGGTATAGCATTTCATATCTTTCACACAAGATGAACAATATTTCCCACCTCGGGATCGGATTCAGATTGTAGCTTTGCGGACAGTGTCATCTATGATTGATCTGGTACTTCAAAATTGGCACGCTCATCCCTCTCGGTTCCCGACAAGCTTCATCGCCGTTGGTAAAAGCAGTTGCAATACTAGAAGCGTCAGATGCTCTATCTTCTTCAGCTTGGCCACAGATGCATGCCTCCAATGCTGCCTATCCTTGTGTGTGGAATATTGGGTAAATGACACCCTGTTCTAGAGAAACTGTGACAGACTACAGAGTCCCAAGGTATCAGTAGTAGAGGTTATACCTGGAAAACGGGTGACATGGAGGTGATGACAAGGCCATTCTGTGACACGACTAGCGAGCATAGTTTTCAAAATTCCACTGAAGCAATCTTTCCATTTTGCTGCGAAACGGCTAGTTACCTTATTATCTGTCTCCCCGGCAGTAGTCGGTCACCACGGGTAATCCTGAACACTGGTTCGGTATGCCATCAAAATCTCCTCAACGGAGAAAGAGATGTGATCCCAGCGCTACAACTGTTCAACGCCATATGAGCTACGAAGTGCTGTGGTTCAAGAATTGGGGTAAACTGTAGGTTCGAGCGTCAAGACAAAAGCAATCTTGTTTTGTTGTATACAGTATTGAGCACTTGCACCTTCCGCTCTGAAACAACTCGCTCTTTGTAAAGTCTGCGGTGGGGCTATCTAAGTACATGGCTGTACTTCGTAAGCCAAATTTGGTCAGAAATGGGCTGACCCATGGGTGCGTAAGCAATTTCTGGTTAGGTAAATGAAGTACTTAGAAGTACCGCTGCTGCCTGGAATTGCGGGGCGCGAATATGGGAATGTGGTGACAGACTGGCAGTGCGAGTCATGAGTACTGTCGTTTATATCGATAAGAGAAGTACATTACTGTCGCCGCTTTTTATATGTATATAAGTGTACACAGTGCCTAAGACTACTTATGCTCGACATGTGGGGCTTTGTTTAAAGAGCAAGGAGTTATTGTAGATGAGGAAGGTGCAAGTGCGCAATACTGTACTGTACTGTACGTTAACTTTTATAGCACTGCAAATTAGTATTAAAGAGAAATGCCATGTATAAATATCTTGTATTGGTATATGAGCCTGCATATTTGCATAAAAATGATCAGATCATAGCTCGTGTATAAGTGTAAAGAGAACATATATCAGTACGGGCACCATTCTGTGCTTTGCCTGCGCTAAATTAGCAATGGCATCATGACCACTGTGGATCTTACATTTACGCCATATGGCTCGAAGTTCTGCCAGGCATGTGGAAGCGAGGACGGAGAATATGTCGGGTATGGAATAACAGCCACTGGAATAATATAGAGAAGGTATGCTCGGCTTTGTTCAGGATATATGTCCACTCATACGGCTCGTCCATTTTCGCATCACTGTTTTCCAGGTTGCTGCAGAAATGACCTGCTAGGAATCCGAAATCAGACTCCGTTATCGTCGATCTTGCGCGACTGCATTCGATGGAACCTCTTTTACTCAGGCTTAGCATTTCTGTATCATGTGGTTTCGGGGTGGCATTGGAATCTGCTGGGATAATGCTAACATCTTTTGCCATAATGGGGACCACAAGTAGAAGGAAACTGATAATGTGAAAAGCCGCCATTGCGATAAGGACTGAAATTTGGTTACTGGTGAACGTCAATATTCAATCTTATAGGCAAGTAATGGATGGTCCAGTGTCAGACAGACTGTTTGGATAAGACAAGTTGACGCTCTAGACAGCTTATTACTTGACATGCCGCATGCGATACTTCATATAGGCCATATAGTTGTGCTCTGAAGAGGAAGATTCGCGATGTCTACCAATTTCAGAGAAAGAACAAATGAATGGCGTGCCGCCATAGCAGCCAGCCTTTGCAGAGCAGAGCCGACAAAGAGTCGAGACCCAGCCGATTTCAGACTTGGCTGACGACCATGCATCCGTGTTGCCTTCGTTGCGAACCAAATGCTAAATCCCTTTTGGGACGTGGTATCTCAATGCAGTTCGGCCAATCGTATGGCCTTGGTGTGAACCAAAGTGGGACCCGGCGTCTACCAGCCCAACCCTTGTTTTTTCCAATATCCGCCGTTATATCGGCTAAAGCACTGCTCCCCTCCCCGGTCCCCGATCCCAGTCAGTCTACCGAGCATCTCGGGTAGATAATGGTGTTTATACTTTATGTCATTGATGAGCTCTCCTTCCTTGACTTGTCTTGCTCGGGGTAGCCTTGACAAGGTCCTTGCATCTACCTTCTTCGGTACACCCTTGGCTACTTAACCAATTACGAGTCCGTGGTGCAGCATGGCACTCAAGGGGGCACCGGACAAGTATTAATTGAGCCGAGATCCCATGGATCAATTTAAAGTAGCGCGATGATTAATGGCTATCAGGGATCGGACGTCCTGGGCAGTGTTTCTGTCAGACTGGCTAGCGGTGCATAGGAGCACGTCGGTAGGATTCTCTTCAGGAAGGTTAAAGTATGGGAAATCAACCTGGAGACAATGGCGGTGTATTGGGCAGGATCGTAGCCATTGCAGCCGGAAAGGGACTAAAAGAATCATGTACGAACACCAACCCTAATTGGGAAGCCCCCCAGGACCAAATTCGTTAGATGACAGGGGCCATCTGTCAATTCCGAGCACGCATTTGGCGGGGAACGGATGACGAGTCAGTGAAGTGATTGGTTCATCGACCCCGACGATCACCCAATAGCGCTGGAAGATGAGCTAAGTGATCCAAAATCAGGAGATTTTGTTGAAAACACCGCTCAGCTGGAAGATAAATCACTACGCGGGAAGGCGAGGCCTTATAGCTCATCTTTAGATATCTGGGCTACTATATTTCTAGATCACATTCCCATGGGTAAGTGAAATACCTTCATCTCTCTTCTGGTTGGCCAATGCAGTAAATGCCCACTTCTCCAAATTCGGAATGACAGGGAAGAAGGGTGGTTGTGCAGAGTACCAAGTGCTTAGAAAACAACGTAGAGAGTACAGTAGTCAAGTTGAAGTAAGTCGAATAGAACATGTAGTGCGTAACGACATTCAATGTACCAAGCTTATTTCCAATGTTCGATTCTGTATTGAGGGACAAAGATTTGAGCCATGATACGATTCATGACCTACGTTAAGCCATCACTGACTGGCTTCTTCAAGGCACAGATCCGTTTATCAGTTTTCAAAACGCCAAGGCGAAGCAAAATGCGAGCAAAAGATCAAGAACACCAAGGTAAGGACGTGTTACTGTAACAGTTGCTAGGATACAAGTTACGTATTGTCATCACCCATACCTTTCGGCAATCTCATACATCCAGTATCAGCCGCCGGCACCCCCAACCGCATCCACAAAGTCTCCTCACGAGCCCATCGTAACCTCTCCTTACCAAGAAGATCATTTTCTCCATCTCTATTTCCTTGACGTAGCATTTGAAGCGCCTTTTCAGCAATCTCCAGCCATCGCGGAGGATCAGGCTCGTCGTCGAGATCAGGCTCATCGTCGGGATGACTGGTCTCATCTGTGACAATACCGTCAAAGAGTGAACTGGCCAAATCTTCATCTCCTTCGCCTCTTCTGTTTCTGAACATGTCGGCGAGGTCAAGCCGAACCCAATGAAGGGCCCTGTGGTTGTACTGTTCGTCTGTCTGGATGAGTAATGACTCCAATATCCTGATAGCCTCATCAATCTTCCCATTGTCCAGCAGCAACGAGGCTTTCAAGTGCTTGACCTGGCAGGCTTGGACGAAATTCTCCTCTCGGTCCAGCCCTGCATGTTCCTCGAGCTCTTCAATAATTTCAGCCGACTCGTCGTTTTTTCCAAAGTCTCTGTATGTAATGGCTAACACAAGGGCTGTATCAAGGGTCAGGAAATGAGAGATGGGCCAAAAGCTGCGTCGAAAGCTGAGTGCAGGCTTAATGTTCTTGAGTGCTTTTTCCTCTGCCCCCAGTCTGCGGTATAGATCTCCCACAAAGATCTGTGTGGATACTCCAAAGGAATCTTCCGGTCTATACTGTTATTTTCGCTTGTCACGCACAGACTCCATCAGTTTGATGGCTTGTTCAATATGACAAGCGGATGCAATGACAACAGCGTACCATAACTGGGCAATGAGGTGGCCATTGCTCAGCGGACCTGTCGTCCGGAAGAAACCAGCCAAAGAATCCGTAAGGGTATTCAAAGCCGAGGAGGAGTCAAGCATGAGATATTCAGCCTGTGGTTTATAGATAAGCGTGAAATAGGGACTAGAGTCGCCAACCCCAACAACTTCGCGCTGCTCTTCGGCCACTTCTGTGTAACGTCTTTGAGCCTCCTCTAGGTCATTGTTGAAGAGAAACGTGTACGCTGCATCTGAGAGAGCTTGAATGGTAATAGGATTGCGTCGCCCCAGGACCTCCGTCAGTCCAGCCGCCACCTTTACACGAACATCTGCCATTTCTGCCATCCTTCCCGTATCGAAGTAGTAGAGTCCAAGGTGCATGAGAGCCAACCACGGAAGGACCCTGTCTTCCCCGTTGCGTCTGAAACCTATACTGAGGCACTTAAACGGCCCCTCAAAGTAGTTATCCAAGTGCAGTAATAGTCTTGTGTCTCGAGGTAGACCCTTCAGCCAGACCGTCAAGGCTATCTCTGGTGCACGAACGGCTTGGAAGTCACCCTTGTCCGTGATTGAATATTCAGCCCAGTATGAAAACTGACGGGACTGTAGAAACCTCCCTGCAAGCTTCACCAGGTCTTGGTCAGGGGACGATAGTGCAGTGAGGTGCACATACCAGTGGCTAGCGGCATATTCGTAAACGCTATCGTCCTTGTCATGATCTGAGCCACCAACTTCAAAGTTCTTTCTCAGACGTCGGCCGATACGATGCGGAAGTGCACACACATCTCGGAGAAGATAGTCAAGGCATCTTCGAGCCAAGGTTGCATCAGGATCAGATCCTAAATGTCTACCATCGACAATTCTTCCATTAAGAAAGAAGTCCCGCACGGAAGCATGACTCAGGCTCACACTACCTTCAGTGACTTCAATCAAAGGTTCTTAGAGCGTGGGAATGATGAACTTGGCTGTCCCTGCATGTGAGATCAATCCAGGGGCATCTCCCTGCTCACCAAACATGTGACATGGGCGTGTAAAGACGATGATCCTTCCGATTGTGCAGTCTATGCTATTTGCTAAATATCTCAAGAGCTCGTCTGCCTTTCCAAGAAGGTCGCAATTGCCTTTATCTGGGCCAGCGGTGATCAACGCAACGTCACATTTCTCCACCAGGAGCGAAGCGCAATGAACGAGGCCATAACTTCTCAGCAGGGCAGTCTTCAAATAGGAATCTGTACCGGTTATCGTAGGGAAGGGGAAGAGTTGCGTAAAGTGGCGCTTTTGGGACTGGGTTGCTGGATGGGTTGGGGGATATAGCAGGCTACGGATTGAAGCTGCAGAACTGATCCTGCCGCGCTGCCTGGTGGACGCGTCGCTCTGGAAGGCATGAGTGATGATAGTATGCTGTGCCTCACTCTCAGATAAGGTGCTCCAAACTTGACGGTCAAACGTTGATTCGCCGTAGCCTACGTGACGTTTAATTCTTATTTTCCCTATCTTCACTAAATAGATATGGAGATGACTTACCTGGCATGCCGGATATCAATAGGAATCCTTGAGATGCACCTCCCAGCCAGCTCCGGTATTCGTTATTTGCCGTACGCCATTCAGGCTGAGGGCCTGAAGCCGTAGCTTCAGGGTACCCTAAGAGGGTTTCGGTTAGATCTGATGTTGAATAGATGCATTTGCAAATAGTAATGATGTCTAGGTTCATCATTATTTCTGCTGTATGAAGTATGTGAGTACAAGCTTGACATGCTCAGCCGAGCATAGCCTCGGTTCGTTCCATTTTACTGCGTACTTCTCACACTTCCAAGCAAAATGTGTACCAACAGCCCCTCTGAAACATGGTAGATTTGGTAGTGCAACGGTTCTTGTTGCGTTGCCCTTCTTGGTTTCAAAAGTGGATAGTGGATCACTCACGGCTAGCCTTGTTGCGATATGATAATGTAATGTCAAGAGACGCTGGGGTGGCCTTGGTGCTATGCGTGCCACGAAGAACCTCAAATGTGCCTGCAATTGCCGGCGGAGATTGATGTGACGCACTCTTGCCCCGCAGCATCGATGCTTCGCAAGGGAAGAGTTCAGAACCGGCCGCAGAATGTAACAAGCTGTACTAAAATGGTAGGTCCCGTGACTGAGAGCCTATCATCCCGCACGAATTTTGGGATATGATTTGCCACAATCGCCGTGAGCAGGACAGTCCTTGAATAAACAATATCTAGTCCTCGCAAAATGTGACGACGTGGATATTCTTCTTCTATACCGTGCGGTAGGAACTTCTACTTTCTAGTGTCTAGAGAAATACCAAGGTCTCTTAGTTCACCTGTTTATCCGTATCCTGGTTGGTTCAGAGTATTTTGTACAACCGTTGAACAATTCCACTGTCTCCAATGCCTGTTTGAGCTTGATTCGTCATTTTCAGATGCCCTTTCTTACGTTATGGGCTGCACAATGGGGTAATTTCCCAATTACAGCCCAAGGTGACGGTTCGGCAAGTCTTCTTTTCATTCGATGTGTTGGATACGGCCTGCTGTATACACAACCCGTAGCATAGAAATGAATCGTGGCCTTCTGTATAGCCTCATGGTGCCCATAGTACTGAGCTATTTCATGACGGAGCTCGAGCCGTTCTCATATGTGCTCCATCCACGAGCTGACGAGTCATCGCACCAGCTCCACAGTTGTGCCATGCAATGGTTGGCTATCCTTTACAACGCTGTTTGCGCTCTATTACGGCCAACCCATCTTGGAAAGTAGCTGTGGCCTATCTTGGCTGTTGTGAACTCTTGATCCTTGAAAGAACTTGGTTCCAACTCTGCCACCGTTGTGTAGATATCTGAACAACAGCTCCTCTGATTGGCTTGCATGGAGGATCAGACTACACATTTGTGTTCGGTCTCACATCAATAACCCTCTAGAAAGTTTATCTGATTGGTTACCACTCAATGCGAACAGGCAGATACGTGTTGGCATATACCTTGCAATCCAAACAGTCTTGACTGATATATATCCTCAGCTATACAGCAACCTACGATATGAATCATTCACAAACTCCAAACGTTCTTGATATGTTGTCTCTTTGCTGCCTTGGTCGCCTTCTCCCCCTGATTCGGCTACGAAAGGATCCCTTCAAAGGGAGTAGAGCCGGAGAGAAGGACAACTTAGATGCTTATAACGCCCCAAAAATTGAAGTCCTTGACCCCCGCACAGAACACCGCAGAGGAGCCAGCCAGACCAAGACTCCCCCATGGCTTCAGGGCAGGGGGCCAGAGCTTGCAACGTACGCCTCTCAGGAATGGAAGAAGATAGCAGTATCCCATCTTGAGAGTATCAAGAAAGTCGCGCCTCTCCCCTGTCCTTTCTATATCTGCGACCCCGAAAATTGGCAGCAATGTCAGCCTAGAAACGACCTACGATCTACCCATGATCTGATCAATCATCTACCGAGAGATCATGGACGACCAATTTACTGCGCTAAGTGCTACGAGGAGTTCGGCACTCTTATTGACCGCGACAACCATGCTTTGAACAATAACTGCGAATCGAGGAACCCTCCAGGCCTATCGCTTGGACTCGGTGATGATCAGAAAGCGGCATTGCTACGTATATTCCATGAACAACCTAGTAAGGGGACACAGACTCTCGGCCGGATCTGGTCTATATGTTTGCCCGAAGTTCGTATGGATCGAAATCAGGGAACCTTGGCCGAATGCTGAAATAAGCTACACAGGTCAGGAGGGATCTGCTGTGGAACAGATAAAGTTACATTTATGGATAACCCAAATGGATATAGAAGAACGTATTTTTTCTGATTTTTGCTCAGGGTGTGTTATGACAAGTGAACATGTACGCTTTGGTGGTCTGTATAAGGTCTTTAACTTGAAGTAGTCGACGAGCCGGTGACGCATCAGTGAGGGTGAGTGCTGTAGCATAAGAGGCTGCAGCCGGATCCACTGAAGAAATTGGATTTTCAGGGGCTGTTGACTGGAAACTGGAAAGGTTTATGACAAATGGCTCGTTAGATGTACTATTGAGAGCCACGAGATAAGGCGCACGGTCTGCGGCAGTTCTTGGGCAGATTTTACTCTAGATAACTCTTCTCAAAACACATTTATACTGTCCACACGATTACCAAAGATAAGCTTTTCAGTCTATTTTCCGTTTAAGTCACGCAGATAATGGAATTCTTAATACATTCGCAAATCTGTAAGAATCTCCAATCCCCCCTACTATGGAATTTTGTGGACTTCTCGCAGATTCATGATACGCTCATCCCTGTCCTGGTCCGTGGTGTGCCAAGGCGAATTACGGCCATCCACAGCACCTGTACCAAGGCCACGTTCAGATCTTGAGAATTCATCACCGCAGTACCTGCAAGTGCCAGCTTTGCCACGTCAGTTTGTAGATTCATAGAAAGCCCGGTTGTATCCGGAAAGAGTTGAGCATGACAACGAATGACGGCGCACGTGGAGTGAGCTCTGATGGCGCTCTGCCTCATTCTTGTACTTGAAACGGTTGCAGCAGAATGAACATTCGCATCACTTTTCAGCCTCGTGAGTGCTAATCGTTGGTTAGCATTGAAACATATACGACGAATCCTCTAATCCCACGCAACATCATCTAAAGTGGGGCTACAGAGTGTAAGTATGACTTACTTGAGTTTCTCAATCGTCTCGAGCCTCTTGGGTTTCTTAGGGCAGCACTCGTACATGAAAAAGTTTTGCAGTTTAGTTCCACCAGGCTTCTACACCTCTATACTCTTGCGTGTTAGCAACCGAGCCGGCCCAGGGACGAATTGATCCCCGGCCAGAAATACAGGTTCGAGGGCTCGAGTTCGAGTGATGCAGGAGATATGGAAGACGGGTTGGAGAGATGGGCCCACGAGTGAGCATCAACCAACCGAATATGTAGTCGCGAGGCCATCAGGATGAGTTGATATGGACATGCCTTTCCTTCGCTGCTGAGCTTCTCATTGTCTTCATCCTGTGAAGAATCAACTCTTCTCTTTTGGATGGGCTGAACAGTCGTGTCCCAGTCGGACACTTCCCCTGTTCAACCAGACTCTCTCTTGCATGGTTGCCCTTGTCGTCGCCGTACTTGTTTTTTCTCGATTAGACGATCTTTCTCCACGCACAAGGGGAATTAGCTATAAGAGTCTAAAGTCTTGCTTAACTTTATATTTCTGCTTGACTACAAAGCTACTCTTCACGTCAACAAATATTCATATCAGATAATCACCATGGCTTATGCGCTTTTTGACCACTTTTTATGAGGCCATCCGCCCATTCAAGTCTACATAAACAGAACTATCAGGCGGCCCTTGAGCCGGAAATGAGCATCAAATGTGACCCCACTCTTTAACAAGGGAGGCCCCGTCTGTTGGTTCCAGGATTGGTCCGAGTGTCAATAGGATAGGACAAGAAATCCTGACGCCCATGAACCCATGAACCGAGACGGAGATGATTGGCTCAGCCTGTTCACGCTTCTGCTCCTTTTCTTATGAATAACTGAGAATTCGTCTCGCCTTCTTGAATAGTGACATCCGTTACGCGGAATTTCTCATATTTCCTTTATATTTTCTTCCAATTGAGGCTGTTAATTGCAAGTTTTCAACAAGATCCGCGCAGACACTACCTTACAAATCGCCTTGTCTGGTCACGATATGCTACACGAAGATGTTCTCGAACCTTTAGTATCGCAAGCCGCCAAATACTGAGGAACATCATATAATTGTTACGGGTATCAAGGGAATGCTATTTCTTTATCAGAGGGGAGCTCGCTGCTACCTGATATCAGCAACACAATGCCCAGGTCCAGACGCGCCGGAAGCCGTGTAGGGAGTGATACGCAACCAACCACTTCATTGAATGAACGAGCAAACACCACAAAATTGCCGAAGCAAGCGCATGTCTGCGATTTCTGTGGAGCTTCACGCCGAACTCTAAGTGAGTTGAGGTAAGAAACCATCACAATGACTTCATCTATTTCTCACAAAGCTTAGATTTATATCTACAGAAAGCACCGGCTACGTCATACAAAGCCGCATAAGTGCTATGAGTGCCAGGAGGGGTTTCCAAATAAGAATGATCTTGATCGACATCAAAGATCCTGTCTGGAAGAGCCAGACGTTTACTAGCTTTGCCCTCGTAAAGGTTGCGACAAGAACAAAAAGTGGCCAAGGAAAGATAATTTTAAAACTCATCAGCTCAAAGTCCATCCCAGTGGCAGGGAGCTCTCTTCTGATTTCTTCAAACAATGTGAGCGTCGGTACGTGTCGATCCAGGAAGCAGTGCCCTGTTTGCCTTGCTAATCATCACAGCCATCTACCCCTCCCTGAACCTGGACAGTCCGAAGTTTCACATTGTAAGCGGGACATAGGCCGTGCTCAACCTTCAGATTTTGATTTGTTCAAATTTGAACATGAGCAGACACAGGTTGAGTATAGCGACATTATTACAACGAGTAAAGACCCGATAGACTGCGCTGGGGAGATGGATCATATTCTGTCAAGCCAAGGACACGGGTCCGATCCAGAGTTTTTTGAGGAGCCCAGGGGAGTACAAGAGATAGACCGAGTTCGGCTCCAAGATATCGAATCCACCTCAAATAACAAGGAAAAAGACAAGAGTGGATCTCTTATGGTGTCGAAGATGGAGAAAGGCAAGAAAAGGAGGAAACATCTACAGGCACCAGATCACCAACGCGGATCAGAAATATTGGCAATTGATGACTGTCCAGACGGCCGAACGATATCGAGGCCACAGACAGAGACTATGAACTGCAGTAAGTTGCAGTCCGCCCTAGAGAATCAGATGCTGATCGAAAAGATGGTATTCCTTCAACTAGGTATACGTTAGGCTGTATGCATCATCCGATGGACGAGCGTGGAAAATGTTCCTGCGCAAGCAGATACCAAAGCTCTTCTTCTAACGGTGCAAGAGGACTTAGGTGCGACAAAACTACGCCTGTTGTGGGAAGGGAGAGTTGTAAAAATAGTTTCACAAAACGTAGTGAATGGGACGAAGAGCGGAAGAACGAGCTCGCTCGACCTGATGAGAGGTAAGGAGGCAGTACATATCATCGAACAAACTATCTTGGAAGAGCCCTAACTTGAATACAGATTTAAGTTGGAGACGCAGGCTAAAGCAGCAGAAGAGACGGTAGTCCCCTGGCGAGCGACAGGATCTCAACCTCGAGGAAGTATACCTCGTGGTCTTGGAGCCCCATCATCTGGAATCATGTGCAAGAGACCTCCTATGTCTACCAAAACTAGTGAGATATTTCTCTACCCAAAGTCTACGCAGTCAGTACCCATGAAGCCAAATCACGCCGAGGTCCAGTCCGCACCAGGACCAGATTTGGCCCCTATCCAGGCTCAGCTCCCACCTCGGGCTACTGGTATGCTTCCCGGGGTCGCTGAAATTACTGGAGGCGTCAAACTCTACGGAGAGTTTTCTTCAGTGCCTAATATAGACCGTATTGCTGAACTAGGCCAGTCCCATCTCTCTGCAAGTCTCGCCATTTATTCGCTTGGATCGACCAAGTGCAAGCGAAAAGCCTCTCCAGACGAATACCCACACGAATCAAACCGGCGGCGCCGAATTTCACGAGAACTACAATCTTCCTAAATGTTACTCTCTGACTCATCACGCAATACGGTGTTAGAGTGACTGATATAGGTAAGGAATGTATAACTCTGCTATCATGGATCGAAAAGCGGATTAGGAGTACCTGTGCGGAATGGTAAAGAACAGGAGTTCGGTTTGGCAACATCTTTACCTTCAGACTTGATTGAAGCATGCTAGGGAAGTAAAACGAAACAGGATGGTGGAACAGATCAAGTGGAGTGCAGATATGTATGGTATATTGCACGGAGCTTCTCGAAAAAAAAAAAAAAAGAAAGAAAGAAAAACAAACGGCAGTGCTTTTTTCTCTTTAGTTGGATTGAACTCTCCTTTCTTGTTTCCTTCATCGTCCAGCCTCTTCCAAAATATCAAAATCGCCATCAGTTACTAGGCTGCCTATTAGTTGGCATCCCTCGAATCAACGCTTCGATCTCATCCCAACTCAGCAGATCTTGCCTTTTCACGCATATCAAGCGGCGTCGACCTCAGTAATGGGGTACCCCCACAAAACCATGGCCAAGCTCTCAAGTCCAATGGATCCCAAGTTTTTTTTTTCTACGCAACGTCGCTAGTTGTACAACTCCGTGGGCATGGCAAGTGCAGAGCTGTTCGTCCTGCATGCGAGCCTAAGCCCATGGATGGTGTCAATAAAGATGCCGCTTCAAGCGAATATCACTTCAGATTGCACTTCATATCGCATGGTAGCATGCTTGCCGACCTTCCAGACGCATCCCCCGATGAGATCCCTTTTGTCCACTGGGCATATGATATGCCCTTCTGCTACGACTACCCTGGTGTCTATCAGCGTACGCGTACAATGCTGAAGGGAAGGCTCGAGAAGCAAAAGAGACGAGCGCTGAGGAAAGATGGCCGCAGAAAGAGACAGGAAGCTCTATTTTCTCATTCATATGCCAAGATGAGTTGTCGCATGTTTAAAATACTGTTTGAGGTAAGCTATTAATGGGACCAATGGCATAACTGTGTAGTGTTGCGGTACTACTTAGTAAATAGATATTTAAAAGACTGTTTGTTCAAAGAAGAAACGAGCTCCAAGAGCCACAGCAAGTGCTACCGCATCGATTAGTATTGATGAAGTAAACAATATAACCGTGTTCAGAACACCCAATCCTCACTTTCTGACTTTGCTATGTCCTTGGCGCAGGTCTGGCAGGTTCTGGAGCAATATTGATGTTTATGACGCTTAGGCTCCAGAGTACAAGGTTCAGCCGTTGTTTTCGCTTCCATGCAAATGTAGACGCCATAATGAATAGGTTTACTGCATTCATTGCAGTGGCAGTTGTGGTACTGGGTAACAATACACATATTGGTAATTAGACTGTAAGGATGGTCACCAACGAACATATAATGCTGGAAAAGGGGTACTAACAGTAAACAGACTTAACCCCCAGGTGATGCAAAGGATTCGGCTGATAGTCGACTGCTAATAACACGAAAATTCAACTTTTCTCCCAGAGCTCTTGCTTTTACTTGTTGGGCAATGCTTTATTTATAAGATATCAGGAGTCATCTCCTGTGCAGCCTTTACCAGGACAGCAATGTTCACGTGAGGATCCACTAGATGTTGCATAGAGCTATTATGTGCTTATCCCTGTTCCATTTTGCGGAATGAAGTGAGATTCAAGAAGTTGTAGTACTTGGAAGCGTGCTACCTTGTGGATCTCTCACTAAAGGTAAACCTTACCTGGTATCGGTGGCGCCGATGATATCCTAGCTCGCCGAAACATCAGGACAGCTTGAAGGACGAATACCAGGACGAAAACATGAAGTTCCATAGAGCGGTAACTCAGTACTTACCTAGCGTAAAAAGCCTAGAAGTCAACGCCTATCGGATAAAAGGTGGAACAGCAGTCCTTGCATAGAGATCCATAAGATGTAATCCAGAACCTACGGCTTCTGCTGACGACAAAGAGTAGAAGTGTAGCGATCCGAACAACAGGCGGCTACAATCAAGAGCGTAGAAATGAAAGTTTTCCCGAACGCGGACAGCTTGATGATGGTGTAGGCTATCCGTCACGAGGCAGGAAGCAGAAGCTCTGGGTGGAAGAGAGGCGTAGCAACATCAGTCTCATTTGCAGAGGCTAACCTTGTGTAGAGTCCGCACACACGAGACCTCCGTATCCTGGGACCTTGAGGCCTCAAGTTCGAGGCTTATAACTGAGGCGAACAGTGCGGGCCTGGTGCTAGAGTCAGTGAAATTCCTTTCAAGCTGCAGCTTCAGATGTAACCCAGCCTTGCCGGTGGTATTGGGGGCGTGTTAAGATGGGTCCCAGCGGAACCTGACCAAACTGGCAGCTGCTGAATAACAGGTGCCAGCTTACTGGTATGGATCATTGTTTGCTCTGCCTCCACCGTTGGATACCTCTCATAATGATATACATCGCTTCTGACGTGTTCGAGCCAAGCTTCTAGAACTCTTGATTTCGACGTTGCAGATGTTGCACGTAGAATATTGTGACTTTGGCTTGTCCTCTTGATTGCCAGTCCTTAAATGTTGACCTTATTTGTCTGTGACGTCTGCCATGATAGGTTATGGTGAAGAATGTAGAGGGCATGCTGAGCCCAATCCGTATGAATTGTAAATGAGACTTGGAAGCGTGATCGACGTTCTAGCAAAGCAAAAGGTTTTAGTGATGTAAGAATAAGCAGACATTTCTATATTTCGATCGTCGCATAGTCAAACTGGATACCAATCATACTAAGTGGTTACTTGCTACATCATAGGTGAGCAGCACAATCTCCTGGCGATGGCGGCAGTAGGTCAATCATAACCTTTGCTGCCCCGTTCGGCTTTGACTCTTGCTCACCTCCCTACGTCCGTTATCCTATAGTCCAAGATCCCGCATATCTGATGGAAGACCAAGATATGCTTCAAAAGTTTGCAACACCGATACCCATTCTTTCCAAAAAGGCATGCGCTCGATACCTTGGTTCCTCTCGAGTCTTGTATGATTCCTCTGCACGATGATGTTTAATGATCCTAGCCCTCCAGGCACTACGTCGGTTGTGGCTATCATGTAGAGCCAGGTCAGTCAGGCAAAGGATTCCTGACGAAATGATCCAGTGCTTAGTTCATGACAAGGGCTCTTCCAGTAAAAGCACGATTCCGAGTTAAACTATCTCCAGTATCTGTATAGGGCGAAGGATCTTGTCTAATGGATCAAACATTGCGGATAAACAGTCAATAAGATCAAATTTGATGACCATTCCAGCCTTCAAGCAAACATTGTGAGCAAACAGCTCCCTCTTCTCAGCTTCCCAGAATAGATCGTCATATAGATGGTCAAATGGAGTAGCAGAGTTGCTCTTTGGTCCAAATCACAAGCCCATATACTATTATGAACCACTAATGAGAAAGACGTTCCCCATGGGAGTAACGCTCCTGAGTATTACGAACTTGGCCTCCGCCTTGTTGAGGAACCAATATGATGCCGCGCACAGGTGACCATAAATGGACGGGTGATTGATAGGATCAGCAGCCGCAGCAGCATCGGGAAGTACCTAGGCATATTTCCAGATTTCCAGACTTACTTGAAGAGAGATCTACCTAGTTCACCATCAACGTACCTGCTTCGTGCCAGGATGTAGAAGGTCGATCATGCTTGCCATGGGGCCCATCGGAATTAAACTCGCCAATGGTGGGTGATAATTGTTCCATGATGAAATGATACAGCGGCCAGCATACATGGCAATGTATCTTGACTGGGTTGCGTTGTATGAGGGGAACATGGGAACTTGAGAGCATGCCGCCAAGGCCTCATCTTTCAGACGCTGTGAGACACCTTCGCACTTGAATCTCAAGTAGAGAGAATCGGATAACAACAGTAGTAGCCACATTGCCGTCGACTACGAAACGATACAGGGCACTCCCTAGTTTCATCTGGTTTCGTATTCTGGGTCTCAACGAAGTTACCAGGGCAGAACTGCGAATAGTTGCGGACTAACACCTTGGCAAACTGAATTGTACTTATTAAAAGCTCTATTCAAGTAAAGGCCTTGACAGGTGTTGATGCTCTACCCTCCTGATGAATGACACCAAAGTCAAGCCCAACGGGCTAAAGCCTGCAGACTTTATTTCCGTATACGCTTCAAGCTGTACCACTTGATTGGATAGTATAATCCCCGCTTCAATGTTGCGACCGACTGACGATCGTGCAGTTCCGGGTCTATTAAGCCACGGCTTGCATTCTCGGGACACTAGCATCGCCATTTCGCTTGGCGGAAGCGAATGATGCCCCCCAACGCGGGAACTCGTCCGATCAATCTACTCCGTACAGTACCGCTTTTTGATTGAGATTCTTTGTTACTTTGGCTCCCGTAGTTTTTCCCTCCGGTGCTATAAAACAAGCATCAAGGCATCACATCTCTTGAGTAGCTTTCCATCCTACGGACCAACCGACTCCTCGATCAAAACCCCCCCAAATGCAACAAAGAATTACCGTATCCCAAGATGGCTATCGGTGGCAAGGCTCCAATGGTATTAGGACTCACATGGTCACTTGTTTGTTTGAACTTGATTGTCATCATTCTACAGTACTGTACGCTGGTTTGCGTGAGGGAGAACAAGCCTGGCGTACATGACTACGTACACTACCTGAGTTATGTAAATCTCCGAGCCCCCAATATTGAGATCTTTCCATCTGACAAGGTCCTACCAAGGTGATCTTTCTACTGTATGCATCCATTATAACCCATGCGGCCACTTACGGCTTTGGACAGTCGATGCCCGGTGCCGATACTCCCACCTCCGAATTAGATGAAGCTACGTCAGCTATCAAGTTAGTGTCGATAGGGCTGACAGTCGCAGTCATCGGAGAGACAGCAGCACACTTGTCCATTGGCTTCTTGGGGTCGGGCATCGTGTTCAAGATGTGGCAAAGAAACCTGATCCGGATCACAATGGGTATCCTGTTCGCTTTATCCATGCTCACCGTTATCATGTTCGGGGCCTATTGTGTGCCAGTAGACAAGACCCTCGACCGTACCTGTGTTGCAGGCGCCTTCGAAACTAAGGTGAAGCTATCTTTCCTGGCGTTTAACAGTAAGTTTCAAGCCGTGTTACTCTTGATTTTCGACTTGACTGATATGGCTGCTTAGTCTTTTGCATACTAGCGAGGCTATCGTTGGCAACATTCCTATCCTTCATTTTCTGGGGTCTTAATGGGAAGCGCATTCAGAAGGTCAAACTGGTCGTCGGTGCTATAGCTCTTGGAACTTTGTACGTCCTCCTCAGGCCGAGCGTTCCAGCGTCATTAACAGGACTAGTTCTGCGATATTCGGTGTTATTCGCACTTACGAGCTTGCGACGAGACCCACGGCTAATTATACATGTACGTCAGCAACAGACATGAGATGTGCCCTGGCTCTAACAAGATGGCCAGTGCACACTGTTTCTTTGGTCATTTGGACTTCTGTCAACTGGGCTATTTTGCTACTATGCAGCGGAATTTCTATACTGAGACCATTATGGCACCAATTAACCGGACGGTGTAAAGATCAAGGGGACAGGAGCGTCGAACAAACTGATCATGTGGACAACGTGGACAACATGTACAACATGGACAACATGGACAACATGGACAACATGGACAACATGGACAACATGGACAACATGGACAACATGGACAATACACCTCAGAGCAGAGCTGGCGGTAACAACAGCCGGGATTTCGATCAAAACAATGATATCTTTGGCACCCAAGGACTGGGCAACGGTGATAACGGAAGCGACGTGTCAATCTTGAGATCCGAACATCACGGCTCTGGCTCTACTTTGGCACTAGATGCAGGCAGGAGCGCAGGTACATCTGCAAGCAATAAGGGGACCTTTAGTAATTGGTGTAGAACAAAGCTTAGCGCGGTTTTCTAACTCAAAATATGAATGATCATCATTTCGCCCAGTAGCTTATTCTGACACAGTAGAAGCCGAAGATCATTCCGTTACCAATTTTCACCTTTCGGACTAGCGTCATGGACGACTCTGGCTTATCCATGAAAGGTGTACTATAAGCGCCGTTGGCAGATTTGTTGAATCCAACGCTCCCGAAAATGTTCAACTCAATTCAAGTCCAACCCGAGACATCTTCTTATCTTATCATCTTATCTTATCCCTCATATATATTAATCAGCAGCCCCTTAGCAAAAATCGGGGCCTCCAGGTTTGGTGGGCTAGCCTAATCAAGTTAGACCTGCTCATCACAAGTCGACTTGTTCAAGGCAAGGCATTCATTCAATCAAGACTCAAGTCAATTCAACTCGGAAACCCCCCTCCCCAAAAAAGTCAAGTCCCTAGAAAAGCCGGCTTGGATTGAGTTGTCTGAAGTTGGCCGAATCTTCCGAGTCTCAGTCGACTTCCAATATCCGCTCTACCCGATGAAAGATATCTGTGAGCCAAAGTCAATGAGGTCAATATTAGATAGCCTAGCTTAACTAACTTTAGCCAATCATAATGCTTAAAACAGTCTTACTAACAAGAGGATGCAATCTAAAGGCTAACTTGCACCCATACTAATCCAACGATACTTCAACGAAAGCGCTAGCCCTAACCTAAAATTTATTTGTCATTAAATAACTTCAATATGTACCCGGGGGGTTGATAAACGCGTTTTGCCCCCCCCTCTAAAGAGGGGGCGCAATAACCCGTAACTGCGTCGAAACCGTAACCACATAACATAACCTCTGTGTTAGCTGTAGCCAGCTACAATGATCACAGAAAAATAAAAATTATATTAATCAATCGCTGTGATTCTATATATTTTGCGATATTAATTTCATTCAATTTGGAGCTTAAAACCTGGTGTTGTGTAGTTATCTTCTAACCCGACCGGTTCGCACCCGCGACCTCGGTGCAGGCACAATTACGCCTCCAACCTCCACATAACCTTCATCATCATCATCGTGATACCGATTTGAAGCCCGCTCATAACCCCATCCGTTCTGAGCTATCACAAGTGGTTCAGCTATTTCTTCTGCGTCGATATCAACACCAAATGGCATCATCGCGAGATTGGAAGTGACTCCTCTTGTTGCTGCGACTTGGGAGCAAGTAATGATCTCAATTTCATCATCATCGACTACCGTTGAAGCAGGCAATGAAGGCAGCTTTGGTGTTGAAGCTACCGAGATGAAATCATCTGCAACTGTAATTGTATCGGCAGCCTCGTCAGCCTCGTTATCTTGGGTGGTGTTCATAAAATCCTCAAGCCATTTATCAACATTCGGAATAGCTTCAAGATGCGATTTTGGTACCGTTGTAATCATTAAGAGTCGCTCTTCATCATCAGCTTGTTCCCATCTCGATAGCTGTCGTTGTTGTTGTTCAATTGTATCCGGATCAACGAAGGTTTTCCGTACCTCCTCCCAAGCCGCCGCTTCTTCAGCTTCTCGTGATGCCTTCGCTTTGGCAGCTGCTCTTCCTCTTAATTTTAGTCTATTTTCTTCTAAAGGGCGTGCTTCTTCTCGTAGCTTTCTAATAAAAGCTTCTTGTTCTTTTGCCTGTTGCCTATTCGTTACAATTAAATCTTGTTGCTGCCTTTCTGCAAGCATTTCTCGCAATTGAGTAAAAGAATAAGAGCCGCCATCAGGATTTCGAATACGCCGTAACGAGCCGGTTTTTCGAGCCTCTAATTGCAGCTTTTCCTGTTGTAATCTTACAATATCTTTCTGTGCCGTTTTGGCGATAATCGCGTAGTCTAAAGATGCCTCAACATCATGAAGAATAGCTCTTATTGGAGAGCTTAAAATCTGAAGTTTTTCCCGTACGGAATTCAGCTGTTCTTTCGCCTTTCTTGGAGTAACAGGATGAAGTCGGTTGGGGAATAAAGGAACTGTTTTTTGCTCTGCGGCTCGCCGTAGAGGCTCCAGGACGACTTCTCGGTCAACTGGCCATAGTCCTGACTTTTCCCAGCCAACATATATATAACAAGGGCGAAAAGCAGCTTTATACAGCTTATTCCACATACCGAGGAACTGAAATCTCGATATCTGAAGTCCGCCGCCGCCAACGAAGTCATATAAAGCTCCCCGTTGTGCCCGTTTGAGATGCTGATAAACCCCCACATCAAGGGGCTGAAGAAAGTGACTGGTATGACTCAAAAGGCTGTATGGGATAATATCGAACATTGCGCAATACCCAAATAAAATCTGGATCTTCGTGAGCTGCGAATCCATCCATTAATAACATTCTGTATACGGTAGATTTTTCCCGGGATTTTTTGGACACCTGGAACGCGATTTGGTGAGTCCATTTTGCTCTTGTAAGTTCAGGACCGCACCCAAACCATTCCTCAATCGTAAAGCCGTCAAAATCAGGGCTTTTTGCGAAGGAGTGAAAATTGAAGTGTTGGAGCCACTGGAGAGCTCGTTGACTATTATTAAATCCAGTCTCTGTATGCGTAAGTACAGTATCTGGATCAATATCTGCAAAAGCGTATTCTTCAAGCAGAGATTTCATCGCAAATATCAGGAAAGAAGGAATAGCTTGTCCGGCGGCGCTGATCGCATCAGCAGAAGTTAAAGACTCCTTATTCCCAGGCTGAAAAGTAACAGGCCTAGTGTTTTTCTGCTTGCGAATTGAGAATATCTTTGGACTGCTGTCAATCCATCCAATTTGCATAGGAGTCTCATCAAAATTCCAAAGATTTTGAGGGCGGATTTCCTTAGTGTTGAGGGTTTCTTCATAACCTCCAAACCACGATTCTATACGGGGGATATTGGTCTCCGCGCTTCCTCGTTTAACTTCCTTGACTTTTAGGCGATTGCAGATAATTTCTGGATGACGCTTTTTAAATCTACGTACCCAGGCTGTAGATAACTTCGTTTTTGGTCCTTTTACTCGAAAAAACCGAATAAAACTGGCATAGTTACGGATTGCTGCCTCAGTTACAGCAAAAGCGCTGTTTTCAACGTCCCGGATATACTGGATTAGTGCTTCTTCTTCTGCCTTTGTGAGCGCCATTGGGCGCCCTCCTCTGGAAATAGATGACTTTATTGTCGGCAACGGTTTCCCAGCTTTAAGAAGATATATATATTTCTTCATAAGAGGCAGATTTGCATTATGTTGAGCTGCAATATTAGACTGCGATAGTGAAGCTGGGGCGGGGTTATGACGCGTTGACCTGGATTGGTCTGACCGGGCAAGCCAAGCGCGGGCGCCGGCTTGCGTAGCCTTCTTTGATTTTGCTGAAATTTGGGACATAGTGAAATAAGGTGCGAAAAATGAAGTACTGAAAATTTGAATTAAATCTATTGCGAATTGATAAAGTTGTGATATGTAGAGGTTGGATTACGTGGTTACGGTTTCGACCGGTTACGAGGTTATGTCACCACCTCTTTAGAGGTGGGGTAAAATGCCTTTGAAACCCACCGGGTATATCACTACATCGTCATGGCCCACAACTGATGCTCCGGTATGAGTGGAGACTTGAAGAAGATATTTCCATAAAGACAGGATATCGTAGTACAATGAATCAATCTTGATCTCCAAAATACATCTTCTAAACACTATCAAATGTCTGAACATTCTGAGGCCAAGGTCTGGGTCTTCGCCAACAAGACAGAGGGGACCCCAACCATCGACGGTCCAAACCCAACTTTTCGACTAGACACCATTCAGCTCCCGCCTCTTAAAGAAGATCAAATTCTCGTCAAGGTTCTCTATATCTCCAATGACGCAGGCCTTCGCACATTTATTGGTTGCACCGTGGATGAGGAGAGGATGTTTGTCCCTCCCATCAAAATCGGCGATGCCATGCACTCCGGAGTGATCGGCGAAGTTCTCGAATCCAACTCCGCTCGCTTCAAACCCGGTGACTTGGTCATGGAACCATATCGATCCTGGTGGGGCGATAAGATCATTCTCGATACAGATACGGTACAACACATCGCCCCTCTACCAAACAACCTTTCCATCACGCATTATCTCGGTGCTTTCGGAGGTTCTGGCTTAGCAGGCTACGTCGGATTGTTGCACATCGCGCAAGCTAAACCCGAGCATACAATCGCCGTATCCGCCGCAGCTGGAGCGACAGGATCTATTGTCGTGCAGACCGCTGTCAAGCTACTTGGTGCCAAGCGTGTAGTAGGCATTGCAGGTGGTGAAGCCAAGTGTGCATGGGTGAGAGATTATCTCGGTGCTCATGCGTGCGTGGATTACAAAAGTCCGACTTTCGTTCAGGACTTGAAGGAGGCGACACCGGATGAAGTTGACATCTATTTTGATAATGTTGGTGGTGCGGTTTTGGATAGTGTTCTCACGAGGATGAAAAAGTTTGGAACGATTGCGGTTTGTGGAGCAGTTAGCATATACAATTCGGATCAACCGATGATGTTGAGGAATTGGTTGGAGATCATTTCGCAAAGATTGACCATCAAGGGTTTCTTTCTGTTTGATCATATGGATAAAATCCCGGAAGGCATGCAAGAGCTTATTAAAGCGGCTGCTGAGGGGCGCATCAATGTGGACATCGAGAATATTGTTCCAGCCAAGATTGAGGATATGCCCAGGGCCTGGATAAATGTTTATCATGGTGGGAACAGGGGCAAGTCTATAACCAAGCTTATCTGAGAAGAAGCTGTTAAAGACACTCGAGGGTATATAAAAGACTAGACTCATAAATACAGTTAGACACAAAGAGATCATTCCAAGCAAAATCAGTTCAGTCCATGCTCCTGAAGAATCTTTACCAGTCTACCTTTTTCCTCATCATCAACCTCCACGAAAGTCTCAACATACTCGCAAGGTGAATAATTCATTCCCGTCTTATCCGTATATAGATACTTATCCCTATTTCCAATGCCCCTCACCTCCAAGGCCTTCAGCATAGCCATAGTAACCGGTCTTCCATTATCCAGGGCGAGATGCAACGGAAGTTTCTGCCTATATCTCCAGCTGGACAAAGTCTTTGGGATAAGAAACTTCATGGTCTCTTCCAAGCGACAAAACCACTCTTGCTCTTCATTGGCGACTTTGCACCAGGGAAAGGGTTTAGAGTAACATGTTAATGCCAAGGGTACCATGAAGCCGAAGTTCTCTTCTTCGTAGTTTGGCTCGTGGGTTGATAGGAGCCACTGGGTGAAGTCCGGGAGAGCAAGAAGAGCTGCTAGATGGAGGGTTCCGTCATCAGAATGGATAGATTTGTTGAGCAATTTGAAGGCGTCCAGATTGCCGAGGAAGAGGGATGCTTCGCGGGGAGAAATCTCATCATCGTCTTCAAAAAGGGTAGAGAATTCGAGTTTTGGCCTCTTGGGGAATGAAGCGAGGGAGCTAAACGTCGATCCTGAGATGGTTTGGTTGAGGGCGTTGGTGCTGTCCAATTCTAGCAAGGCTTCCAGGACTGGAGTTCGTGATTTATCTAGGAGAGTAAGAAATATGGTCGGTATCTTGGAGTCAGGTGTGACGTAGTCCGGCATGGCTATAAAACTGTTAGCACTGCCAAATCAAGCTTTTTATGAGCCAACTTACCTGCACTCCCCTCTTCCAACAAACGGAGTATAACAAGGTTGCTGGTCTTCAAAGGTGACACCATACACCAAGTAACCAGCGAAATCTCCTCCTCTACCCAATTCTTATGTAGGCGATAATTAATCGTCGCACCAGGTGATAAGCCTGCACCCAGTAGAATATTAAGACACGCGGTACTGTTTGGAAACTTGCGTATACACTGAAACAACAACTGATCTGACAACCCAGCATGGTCCTTTTGTACCTCGAGGCAGATTTTGAACCAGCGCGTCAGGTTAGTTTCTTTGAAAATCTGACGCGACAGGTTGGGAAGCACGATAGATAGATCTGCATATTTACACAGTGCTCGAAAATGAGTTTCTTGCTTATGCTGTGCTGCGAGGTAGAAGCAGTGGCCATTCTCATCGTTGGGATTAGCACCATGTTCGAGAAGAAGTTCCACGATGGGAAGACTCGATTCTGGGGAATCGAGGAAGTGGACAAGCGTGTTGTAAATACTCTTTGGGTCAATGTTGCAAGTCAAAACGCTTCTGTAGATATTCACTCGTACTTGCTCATCAACAGTAACAGAAGGATTCTCTCGTAAGTATGGATGCTCGAAAACTAGTTTTGCTGCCTCGTCATGTTCGCCCTTGACGAGGTAACAGCACAGAAGTTCGAACATTTCCAAATTTCGAGACTGGAATGCTGCGGCGAAAGCTTCATTGTTTTTATAGTTGACTTGTGCGCCGTTGTTGAGGAGTAACATAGGGATCTCTCGATTAGTAGGTTCGTTCTTGATAGACGCTAGAAGAGCATCTGAGATCTGAGATTTGACTACGCCTTGTTTCAGAAGAGTCTCGTAGGCCTGACGCCTATGTGCTGACTCAATGGTGGGGTGAGTTCTGATATGCTCAAAGATATCGTTACGCGTGGTATAATCAGAGACCTGTCGCACAAGTCTTTGGAAGAGTTCACCCGGTGAAGCCTCCGCCGCAGCCTCCAACGTGCCAAGCTGTACCTGAGCACCATGTTCAAGTAACAGATTCGGGAGGTGCTCATCTTCAGGATGGCCCTCGAGGGCATTGACTAGAGCTCGAGAGATAACCTCAGTTGAGATCTCTTTGTTAAAAGTAAAGAGACTTCCGAAGATGCCGGCTTTGATGCTTGGAGGTGTATCAGCAGAGCTTGCAGCAGCAAATGCCTCTTCGACAGTCATGCCGGTAGCACCAGCTGAGAGGAGCATGTTGAGGATTATGGGGTATCCAGCACTGTTTGAGGCAGCTGCTTGAACGGCCTCGCCATTGTTGAAATTGACGTTGGCTTTGTGGCCAAGCAGGAGCCATAGACCATCCATGTTTCCGTCGAGGGCCATTTGCGTTTCTTGCAACAGAGCTTTGGATTGCCCAATCTCGGCTGGAGACGCCTTACATAATAACTGTTGCATGAGGTCGAGTTTCATGTTGGCAGATTCGATTTGACAAGCCTCTCGAAAAGCATTGGAGAGTGTAGAAACACTCGGGTCGAGAGCAAGAATTGCCTTGATAAGCCCCATATCATGCTCTCTGACAGCCATGCAGAGAATCATACCAGCTTCCTCATCAACATCCAAGCCATGGCGCAGAAGGCATGGCAAGATCACAGCACGTTGCGGATGCTCCTTAATGAGCGTGTAGGTGTTGGTGAGGGAAGGCTTGGGAGTGGCTCGTGATGCAGTGCTGAGGAAGAGCTCAAGATTAGAGAGGTTGTAGTGCTTGGGATCAATGAGCTTCGGTAATACTGCATTGACAGTTGCTTGGCCTGGTGGAGAGGAAGAACACAGTAGCTCCAGAAGTGAAGCCTTGTCCATCTCAACAGCCCGAGCAAAAGCTGTTCCGGATGAATAGTTTACATCAGCACCGTGCTCTATCAACAATTGCACAAAGCTAAGTGGTACATCGGATGTAATTGCCTTGAGAAGTGCTTCATGTACTGGAGGCCCCGAAGCACCTTGTTTGAGGAGTAGGGTCATCAACTCAAGGGCAACATCGTAGCCAAAAGCGACAATGGTGTTGAATGTAAATGGGAGAGCGGTAGCCAGTGCTTCCGTACTTGGAGTCGCGCTGCAGAGCATGTTGAGTACTTTGACATCTCCCCTCTTAGTAGCCTGTATCAGAGGTGAAGTCTCAGCGTCTGAAGTAGAATCGAGTGGTGCACCATTTTCCAGGAGAAGCTTGACAAGATCGGAGTCGATGTCATCGTCTTCGTAAATGAGCTGTTGCAGCGCGATTCCAAGGGACGGCCTTTCAACACCTTTTTCAAGCAGAGCTTTCATAAACGGTAATCTGGTGGACCTTGGCGATATATCCATGGCTGTAGGTACAAGAGCTGAGAGGATAGCTGGAGGGCATTGTCCTTGCAGAAGAAGGCTGAGCAAATCCAAATGGGACGAGGCAATAGCGGCACGGATGGCAGAAGCCTCTTCGAATTCCACGCTTGCACCAAAATGGAGCAGAGTTTCGACGAGATGTTGCTGATTTCTCTGCGCAGCGCGAACTAAGGATGAGTCAAGGTTCCTTCCTCCCAGCCCCATGTGTCCAAACATGTTCATGAACTGGATCATATCCAGCTCTGGAGTGTTTTCAGGCAGGTAACTCAATGCTTGAGATGCAGGCGATGAAAAGGTCCCGTGTCTGAGTAATTCCAACATGCCAAAGTCAAGTTGTGAAACAGCCCACTTTAAAGCATTATGCGGAGGAGCGTCAACCACGACACCGGCTTGTACAAGAAGAATTACAAGCGGTACATTGCGTGCCACGACTCCCTTAACGAGCTCTTCTCTTGTGATCAAGTTGTCACTAACAAGACCAGAATCAGTTAGAAGTGTGAAGAACGCTAGTCTTTGGTTGTCGTTGGGATATTTTGAAATGATCTCGCAGGCCTGGTGGCGGACGCCGAAAAAGGTTTGGTTGGAATATGCGTAGCCCAGTAGCACGGCTGTAGCTTGGTAGCTTTGCAGTCTGAGTGCACTGAGGAGAAAACCGTCCGAGACTAGCTCTGGGCGATTGGATAGAAGCAGAAGGATGAATGACAGCGCTAATGCCTCTCCAGATTCTGCCCTTGCGAACTCTTGTTCGAGGCATGCTTTCCAATCCGTCAATGTCATGGAGTTTGGTGCTGATAGCAACTGAGTCACCAACTCCAGGTTCCTCGCCTGGATGTGTTGACTAACTAAATCTTGGCACCCAGACGCCACAGCTCCAAAGCTCAGTAGCAGCTTCATGGCCTCGAGAGATGATATCGATAAAGCCATACCAAACGCTCTGTTCAAAACCCCTTGACTGACTTGGGTTTGGCACAGCAGATGAATGTAGTTGAAGTTGTCATGAGCCGTCACCTTATCCAACCACGTCATACCATTCGAGTCAAAGTTCAAGCTCTCACTCATCCTATTCCTCTTCATTTTCTTCTCCAACTGTGCATCATTGAGATGACCCCAAAGTTCATCCAACGACGTAAGCGTGGTCTGAAGCAAAAGTGACTGGGCAACACCAGCCGGGGGAAGAGTCTTCTGCGCTAGTAGAGCATCAAAGGCTTTCGCTACTTCGTGTTTTGTAAAGCTCCATTGAGAAGTATTGCAAGCTTCAGCTTTTTGTTCCTTTGAGCGGAAGAGATGACGTTTTTGTCGCTCTGGGGGTTTATAGTGCGGATCTGATGTTCTCTGTTGCACGAGAAGATTGCGAGCTGCGCTGCGGTTGGTGGTAGAAAACGGGAGGAAGTCTTGCGCGGGAGGTTCTGTTAGACGGCCGAGACGGGGAGGGGGTTGGAGGGAAGCTTTAGAGAGGAACCATTCTGTGCGACTAGTATCTGCCATTGCAGATACCTGGATAGCTTAACAAAGGATTGATAATAAAGATAAAAAATTTTATGCAAGTTTTTCAAGTCAAACGAGGAGTAAAGAGCGATGGGATCAACAGCGTGGATTGAGGATGGTGTTGAGGATGGTGGTGAGACGATCCCAGCCGATATTGAGCGAAGAAATGCGGCGAAGCTCTCAACCGACGTTTTACCACAATCTGTCACACATATTTAGCCTCGTATAACCGACAAGGCTCTATTTGAAAACTCAAGATAGGCATCTACGGATGATGGGCTGACAGATAAAAGAAGAACAGCTTGGCGAGGCATCTGGTGATGAACCCCGCGCCAGGCATTCTCAGATTTCCAATTCACAAGGTTCAAAGTTCCAAATCTGATGTTATTAGCTCAACTGTTATCGGGCGTCAAATCCTGCAATGGTCATTCTCAAGTCCAAGCTGTAACTAAATGAGCGACTGGCATGACTCCACCAACACTGCCCCTGCTAGGCAGACATGGCGTTTTCAGGACTACACCCTCAAACTGGGCGAATTCGTGCTTTGACACGATTGGTCAATTCGAACCAAAAGACAAGCTGTGCCGATCATGCCCAAAAGTGGTAAGACATTCAAGACTGTGATTGGGCCGGGCTATGCGGAATGGAAATAACGGCGCGGAATTGAGGCCATCAAAAACGCCCCGTCTATATGAAGGCTCAGTCAAGATGCGTTCGACATGGCTATGCGCATAGGAAGCCTTATCGGGCGAGGGGGATACGCAGGATTTCCAAAATAGCCTAGCATTGCGATAATGAGGAGTAAGTCGATCGACTTCGGTAACGGGTCTGGAAATAGAAGCACGAGTTGAGGCTGCCTGAGATATATATAATCGTTGTCATTACGAGAGAGTAATATCCATCAATTAGACCAGTTCATCTCGTCAGACCAAAATGAGTGCCCCTCCGCCATATTCACCTCTAGGTTCTACTGGAGATGGTGGTGAACCAAGAGATATACGTGCTCTGACCGACTCAGTGCATGACAGCTCCACTGCTACCTCCACTACATCTAGTGCTTCTTCAATCTCTACCATTCTTCCTCCCTACCCCCCAAGCAGAGACCGCGCAAGACCAAGCCGCAGCGATGAGCCTAGGTCCGCACCTCCCATCGCCGGCGCACTCCACCGTCTCCGCAACCCCGGAGACTCCGGTACATCCAACGCAACCTCCTCCGGAACCCGCGAGCGTCTCCGGCAAATGGAGGTCGAACGTGACGAACTCCGTCGCGCAATGCAACAAGAGCGCGCGATAAACGACCGTCTCAAGCGTGAAGCAGGTCTTACAGGCCTTTCCGCCGCCGAAGCAAAACTCCGCGTTCTTGAACTGAAACGCGAGGCTCAAGCTGCAGCCCAAATGAAAAGAACACCCAATGAGGGCATATTCAAGGCAGCTTGTGCCACAGACCTACTCTTCCTCATGGATACTACTTCTTCCATGCAGCCTTTCATTGATGCTGCGAAAGAGCAGGTCAAGAAGATCATGCAGGATCTCACCGAGACGTTCTATAATGAGGCAGAGGTCAGGATTGCGGTGGTTAGCTATAAGGATCACTGTGATAAGAACCACATTCAGTTCCTCGACTTTACGACTGATGTTGATAAAGTGAGGAGCTTTATTGATAAGTTGAGAGCTCGAGGAGGTGGTGATGCACCTGAAGATGTACTTGGTGCTATTCAGAAAGCGATCAATGCTTCCTGGAAGAATCAGACGAGGTGCATTATTCACATTGCTGACGCACCGCCTCATGGAAACATCTTTCACGGTTGGAACGAGAAGAGCGATAATTACTATATTCCTGGCAGTGAGCCGCACAAGTTGCAGTACCAGCCCCTTCTAAAGCAGATGATCGGTCTGAATCTCAACTACGCTCTTCTTCGCATCTTGAGTTCGACTGATAAGATGGCTTACATGTTCCTCCAGGAGTATGCTGCTGCATCGGCGGACTGTAAGCTTCTCAAGTCCAATCCCCATTACAGGGAGGCTCTTAAGGCGAACTCCGGACCGAGGAGCAGTGTTCTTGGTGCGAGCTCCAAGGGCACTGCGAAAGGGGGTTTGCTTTTCGAGGAAGCGGAGTTGGGTACGACCTACAGTGCCCTTCGTCACCTTGTCGTCAAGAGTGTTACGAGTTCTGCTTCACGCACTGCAGTTCGCATGTCAGAGTCTGCTTCTCGAACTGGTGATAAGGGAACCAAGACTGCTCCCTTGTCTCACCTGGATGCCATCGGTGAGGCTGAGGATGATGAGTTCAACGAGAAACAGAGCGAGGCAATTCTCGAAGATGTCGAGAAGCAGTGGAGCGACCAGGCCTGGTTCGAAGATAAACTCGTAGTAGAAGGCTTTTCGCCTGATACTGTTGTTCATCGCTCCGGTACACTGAACGACATGATGGCTCACGATGATAACATCAAACTCAGCGTCATGGAACTCACCGTTCACAAGCGCCGCCTTCCATTCGCTCAAGGCGCTCTTCGTCTTGCATACTGCGCCAAGACAACGCACTCCACAAACCCCTACGTGGTCAAGTCGTTTAAGCGCGGCGGAAAACGCCTTGCACATCTTGCTGAAGACATGCGCTGTCAAGCTCTCTGTAAGGCTTTTGCGTTGGAATTCAACGCATTGACAGGAGATAAGCACGCAATTGACTTTATTGTCACGACATGCTTGAAAGGCAAATCTGGCAATTCAGGAACGGATTACATCTCGCTTGAGCCGTTCATTGAAGGTGACTATGTCAAGTACAACAATAACTGCAGCTACGTCAACGAAGATAACCCAGATGATGAGTTCAACAAAGCAGCACAGGCGTTCTCACACTTCACCTACGAACGTTCCTGGGGCAGTTTTCTCGTCTGCGATCTCCAGGGTGTAGGCCACGTCCTCACAGATCCGGCAATTCACACGCTTGACCCAGAACGCTTCAAACTGGCTGACACAAACCTCGGAAAAGAAGGCTTCAAGTTCTTCTTCGCGACACACGTCTGCAATGAAATCTGCACTCAGCTTGAGCTTAAGAGTAAAGCATCAATGATCTCATCCGAAAAGGCCTCTTTCCGCGAATGGTGGCCTACCATTGACTCAACAGCATGTTGCTCCAATAAGCTTTGCGGAAAGATCATCCAAGTAACCAGCGCTAAGAAGTCAGAGGAGTTTCCTGGTTGTAATTGGTGTGATGCGTGCTGGCCCCAGTTAGAAGCTACAAAGGAGAAAGTTATTTGTGTGGCGCCGGGAACGCATCATGAGTTTGAAGTCTCGAGGTTTTATTGGGAGAGTCAGGGACGGATTGCACCGAGAACGTGTGAGGCGCACAGGGAGAGGGATGAGACTGTTGCAAGGACGGCGGTTATGGGAGGGAATTTCTTTGGGAGGCTTAGGGGAGCGACGAAGAAGAAATCGATCTCGGGCAAAGCTTGGTAAGAGGTTTGGTTGATTATCATACATATTTGTTGTTCTTGGAAATATTTGTATATAGAAACTCCGTTCGTTACTTTTACCCTTTCTAGGATTTTGTTCAAAATCATCGCTTCGAGTATACGCCAACGCAACCTCTTATGTGCTCTTGTCCTCTCCCGTTAGCCACGGATCTTGTAGCAATTCTCTTGCGGTAGGTCTATCCTCAGGCATCCAAGTCAAGACACGTCGTAGAAAGGCAATGAAATGGGTGTTATCCTCTAGCTTCGTCTCAAGCTCTTCCAGAGAGCGATTTTTTGGAATAGGAGCCAATGCTAGCCATTTCCCTTTTGCAGTGCGTCAGTTTGTATCCATAGTGAATAATGAGATGAGCTTAGTTGTTAGACCCACCTTGGTTATCCCAAAAGTCTGCCGTCCTCTCCACATTGCGTTACAAAAACGCCCGAGGTGGCGGACCCAGTGTTGCTATGAGTTCGGCAAGATGCGCTGCATCGTACATGTCCCCATCTTCGTCTTTAGCTGTGAACAGTCGGTCCAAACCAAGGAGATCCCAAGCTGTTAGTCCAACGCTCCAGATATCCACAGGGTAGTTCCATGCAATACACATGATGACTTCAGGTGCGCGGTATGGGATGGGCATAATGTCCCCTGCGTGGGGTCCTGGTCCAGTCCTCGCTTCACCGAAGTCTAATAATAGCATGGGACCTGCTTTGGGCCGCAACAGACGCGAGAGGTAGATTGTTCGACATTCAGCGGCTTGCTTCCGTGCGACGGGCGATTTGAGCGCCATGGCTACCAGAGGCTGGAGCTGTGAATTGTCGTCTAGACCTAATAGTAGATTTCCAGGATGTATATCTATGGAACGTCAATGGCAGCAGATGGTATAAAATAGGGATCCCCACCTGTATGTACTAACTGAGCCTCTGTGTGAATAAAATCAAGCGCTTTGAGTAGCTCTTGGACAGCTCCTCTGACAAAATTCTCATCAAATCCATCTTTTCGAAAGACATCCTTGAAGTCACGGAGGCTCATTTGCGTAGCTTCAAGGACCAGGACCTTGTGGCGGCCATCAGGACTGCTGATCTCGAAAGAATTCAAAAGAATCTTGATGTTGCTTCCTCCAGGATGCCTGGTTTTCACAAGTATTGGTGATAGTTTCTCGTATACAGGAAGTTCTCGGTGATTGCGTGAGGTATGGACACAGATCTTGAGGGCGATATATTTTCGGTCTCTGTATCTACAGTGAGTTAAGTCCCATGATCGCGTATCATATTGGGTAACTTACCTCAAATCTCGGGCAAGCCATATTGTTGATGAACTTCCAAAGCCGAGCTTCGTCACCGCCTGATAGCGATTTTGGAATATTTCACCAATTTCGACCGGATAAAATCGGGAGGCATCATAACCGGGAATCTCCTCCTCTTCTACTTTGACATCCTGATCAATAGTGTTGAATCCCGTTGTTGGAAATGAGAGTGGCTGCTCTCATCTGCATAGGGATAGGGATACGGTATCGGAACTGCTTGGGTAGTTGACTTTCGCGTCAACGTAATCGGAAGGGCCGGACTTATTGAGATGGACGAGACAGGTTTTATCGGCCTTGTTGTGGTTAGCCGCGGAAGGCCTTTCAGAAATCGGCGGGAAGCCATGGTGTTTTGACGCGTCAAAATCCGATGTCGGTGAACAATGGTATGTTGAAGCCTCTAAGCTTCGGCGGAAGCTCGGAGATATGTCAACCGAGGAACACCACCAATATACAATATATAAATAGTTGGACGGAGAAAATTGAAGTATGCCAGTTTTTTTTTGGAGGAATTACATAGTACGTGGCAGGTATTGAATTCAGGAAATCATGTGACAGCAACTCTGATAAGCTGCCGAGTACCGACCGTCACAGAGTGTAATTGCTGTTGGCCAGTGACGAGCACTCATTGAACAATAAACTTAGTGAGCTTAGTTCCGAGTGCAAATGAGTACCCGTTTGACAAGTTTTCAGTTGTGTTTAGCATCCGCATCACTACCTACCTTAGGGTGAATGTGCTGTACGTACGCCACGAGCCAACCAGACTGTTGATGTTCAGCCAATGTCTACCATTGCGACTCCTGCTAGTGGGTATTGGCTACCTCACAAAGGGGAGAGTATGACCCTCTTCAATATTGTCGAAACCAATTTTGTTTGATGATTTCCTTCGGCCATGGGGGTATGAAGGAGACTGGATCAAATGATGATAGATAGGCTGCCTGAGTACTAAGTGATTAGGCGAGTTGAGAAACAAAATGAAGCTCTGTACAAAGAGAGGACATATAACTGAGAAAAAAAACAGAGTTCTCTAAATAATAGTTAGGTGGAAATTTTGATCGGATTATATTGGCTTTTCTATGATATTGCGGGAGACTGAAGTTAAATAGTTGAACACGCATCAGTAGACGCGGCGAGTCTTGTGATTTGACATTGATGCATGTGGCGTTGATAAGGATAATGTGGCTTATGGAGATGAATCACAAACACAGAGTCCAGAGAATCATCACTCATTGAGACATTAATCATTAAATTATATTGAGATGAATTTCCAAAGATATTGACTAGGATTGATATACAATTAATAAGATGAATTTAGTTATTGTTACATCTACTGACATGAATGCTCGTGAATTCCATCGCTAGATTGTTAGTGGTTTACCCTGTGGCTGTGCTTCTTATCTGAGTTAGCGTGGGCGCATTCAATGAAAGATGAAAGCACTACAGCCAAACAGGTACACAAAAGCAATTCGCGCAAGTCCACGAGATTCGAAGGAAAGTTTGAAGCTTTTCCTAAATAATTGACAACAAGGAAAAACGAATCCTATCTTGTCTTAGATGCATCAAAAGGAGGCTTAGCAACTGCAGTGTTGCAGTGCGAGACGTTGGTGCTAAAATTGGCACTGTTGAGCCTATCGGATGAGTAGGTTCCGACGCTTGAGGGGATTACCCTGTACTTCATTACTCAGCCCTAGCAAGGATCATGATCCTTCGTGTAGCGATAGAAAGCCTACGTTTGAGATGAATAAAGGTCCACATTTCCACATTTTAGAATCCTTGGCTTCTTTTTCTTAAGGCTGATAGCAAAATGCATTCTTCGTGGTTTTCGTACAACGTCACAAGACCGTACCCATTTCGATGGTTTACTCCAGTAGCTGTCGTGGGCACAGTCGTGTTAACAGTTTTATTTACAATTGTCAATCTCGCCTCGAGTGGATTTTACCTCAAGCCCATATTTACGGACGATCCAAACAGCACATCAACAGAATACGTAAAGTATGTGGTCAAAGCGTTGCTCCTCCGGGATTAGATATACTAATGACATAGCGTAGGTGGTTTATGAAACCCCCGTTAAACTGGGAAAACGTCAGAGTCAAATGCCAGCCCAAGATACTATCTGTTGGCGATCGCTTCTTTACGACCAACCTTGGCTTTCAATATTCCGTCAAAGGAATCACATCATTAAACGATGATTTAGAAGTTCAAACAACCTATCCTTCAATTCCATACATAAACAATACCCTTGAAGACTGTTACCTTTCAAGAGTCGACATCAACCTTCGAAAGTCCGACGCCAGAGCTTCAAGTAGCTGGTGGCTTTCCTGGATAACGACTTTCACTGAAGCTACAGCTTCTTGCAATGTCATGACAAGCGAAGGCCTTGTGAACTTGACACTTGGTGTTGAATACAAGGGCCAGAGTAATCACATTTATGATTATGTTATTGAGGATGACTACAAGACACGTGCCAGTACCTGGTGGGGGACGAGGTTGCTTAACGTCTACTTTACCGGCATTCTTACCACAATGTCGCAGTCGCAGAATTTGGGAGATGACGTATATTGGATGACGGGAGGAATTACATTCACCACAAACCCGAGCGTAAAAGAGTAAGCAAGACCTCCCAGCGAGCTATCATGGTGTCCTAACAAAAGTTAGCATACGCGATACGAGGTTGTTCAACCTCGCAGGATGGTTTCTTTCGTCCAATGGTTTGATACAAAGCGAACGTGAGTCTAATCTCCTCATCGAGCCTTTCACATTGCTGACCCGCACAGCTCTCAACGACACGGCTATGATAAAGAATGACCCAAAGGTACAGCGGCACGCTAACATGAGCCGATAAGTTATATTGCTAACATGCTCTAGAATCAGTTTGTTCCTGTTATATGGGAAAGTCTCCACTGCACAAGGATTCTTTACTCTCTTATCGCTGTTGACCTGGGGAACCAACAAGCCCCCAATCTGCTTTTGGATAAAGACGATCTTGAATACGCAATTATCCCACCAGATGATCCAAACCGCCAAGAAGGTGGGTTTCTAAACAATTCAGAATTCACGGGCCAGACTACCCGATATGCCAAGATTCCGGCACCAGGATCACCCATTCCACCAAAGGATAAGAGTCTTGTGGTTCTAAACGAAACTTACGACCGATTCGCTAGTGAAATGGGACCTCTTGAGTGTAGGAATGCGACAATCGTTTCGCAATATCTTTGCTCTGTTCCGCAGAGTAAGAGTCCGGGTATCATGCTCCTGGCAATACTTCTTGCAGACTTGGTGTTCTTACAAGCGGCGTGGACGATTTTTAATTGGATAGCGGGGAGCATGCTGTCTGATACGCAAGTAAGGACTTGTCAAGGTTGTTCTGTAGGTCCTGTCCAGCTTGTTGAGAAAGAGGGGCTTTTGGGTGATGGGGAGTCTGTAGGAGCTTCGACGAGTTACGTCAGGGCTAGCAATGAAGAAGGTGTTAATAATACTTTGTTGGCCAGTGAGGCCAGGTGAGAGAAGTGAGGATCTCGCAATTTAGTTTTAAGCAAGGTGTTACCTGAGATGTCTACAAAAGCTCTTATCTATTTCGGCACTCCCAGCTCTGCAAGACCTGCAAATGGTCCAATTCTTATCCAATTGTCAATCTCCTCCTGTGTCGCGACAGCAATGATACCTATCATGCCAATAGCATTCGCCCCAGCCTCTTTGTTCACAGCCGCTCGTCTCCTTGGAAGGACAATCATCCACTTCTGAGTAAGCAAAAAGTTGTGAGGGACTGCAGCGCCAGAAGGGGAGCTATCAGCATGTTCCGATCGTCCTTCGCCGACTTCTGTGGCCTGTCGGAGGAGGTCGTTGTAGATGTTGACCAAGTCATCTACGCTGGGCTTTGAGGGCCCGAAGCGATGATGAAACCATTGGAATGAAACATTAGGCTCCCTTCCTACTTCAGAGTCAAGAAAGGATGCAAAACTCTCGCTTGGGTTGGGGATCAACTGCATGTGCTTGTGCAACCGACTGCATCCTCCATCTCGTCCGCAATTGAAGAACGCAACGTAATCCTCCCCCAGAGTGGTCAAAAGATTCCATGCTGCTGCCAGATCATCCGTGTTCAAAGCCTCGTATTGTCTTTTATGACCGTCTGAAGTTAAAAGCATCAAATGAGGGCTGGCGAAACAGAACTTGTTGGCGACCAGGAAATGCGTGCTGCCAACATCACAGATCTCGTAGCCTGCGGTATTTATATCACTCCCATCGCGCTTCTCAAGGGAAACCTCGCCCTGTTTTTGTATCTGGGCTTCAGACGTTTCAATAGTCGGTTTCTTTGCCAGCGCAGAAGTCAGAAGGAATTGGAACTACCGTCACTATTATCAGTATCATGTTCTTTACCCTGAGGTCGCTGGAGAGTACCTTCAAAGTTCCATCAACGTATTCGATAATCTTGTGTTTTGGGTCATAAAACACCAGGCCTGCCTCGATCAGGCTGTTAAACCTGGCTGTAATCAGCGAATCATTCATTGTATGAGTATGACTGGCGTTGTTGGTTGAGGCGGTGAAACACAAGTGACTGCCATAACCAGGTGCTTCATATGTTGCATCGGGTAAATGAGAGCCCGTCTCCGGGGCGCATGAAAAAAAAAATACTCTGAATCGTTGGTTCGAAGGGCTGAGTATTAATGTGCAAGCTGCCTTGACCGTGAAGATCACCCGATAAAGACTCTTGCATATTGTTTGCTAGACTAAGCAGGCAAGCCTCAGCCACCTCAAATACTCTAGACCTTGATAGAGTGCAGCATTTCTAGAGTTACACAACATATTCAGGCGGGCTTACTGGTATGAGAGACAAGACTTGACTGGTTAGCCCAACTTGTGAGACACAATTTTCAAGCCATGCTGAAACTTATGCTCCTAGCCAACCAGAAACGAATGAACAAAAATCAGGCTAAGAGACTCCAATGGTCTTAAAATAGCTATGCACGTCCAACTGCACTTATTCAATAGTCTTTTCAGCGGCGGGGCGGAGTGTGAAGCCGATTCCGCGGTGAGATACTGAGGTTAATCCTTACGAGGCCTGCAAAAAAAGCAAGCCTATAAGCCACCGACAGCATGATGTTGGCCCGGGTTGAGAGCTCAAGTTTAAAAGCTGACTATCTCTCTCACATTTTACCCTTGTACTCTTCTTCAAACAACCGTCATGTCTTACAAGCCCATCGCCAACTCACTGCTGGGAGATAACTTCAAGTCTCCCAGGGTGATTAAACAAGAGAATGCACCACCCAACTTCATCACTGCGGATCTTACATGTGACCAATCATCATTTCTCTCTGACTGGAGCAATGGTTCGCGTACCCTTAGGGTCGGTAAAATAGAATCCGCTTTCATGTGGACTTACGACATATTGCTTACCCTGACACCTGCTTGCTTTTTCGGTAACATACTCTTGACTCTATTCTCCTCATACATGTTGCTGACTTGTACAAGCTCTTCTTGTGGCCGCGGTCAAACTTAATGGGAAGCCAATATCACCCTATGGCGAAATGGTGGTCGACTTGACTCTTCTCAGCCCATCCATCTACCCCATTGCTTTTGCTGCTGTGGCCAGTCGCTTCTTCAAGAATGTCGCTCGTTATCGTCTAGAGAAGCGCCGCGGAATCGAGCTGGCTATGCTAGAACAGATCTTCGGTAGCCAGAATCTTGCTGGCGCTGTAGAAAGACTCTTGTTTGTGCGCACCAAGCTTCTAGTTGGTATCCTGATCGTTCTTGTCTGGGCTATGTCACCACTTGGGGGACAAAGCGCTGCAAGAATCCTTAGAAAATCAGGAACGAACGAAACTGGAACTGTTTACTACACTCATAATGCGTACCAAGATGTAGAGGATTTCTTCAACTCATCTGATTCCTCTGCTGTTTCCCTATATCGCACCAGCCTTTCTTTAGGCCAGAAACAGGAGAGAAAAATGTTGGATGCATGGGACTGGCCCAAGATTCCAAGATGGCCAAAAGGCGTTGAGACTATGGATAAGCGTGTCATTGATCCAACGACTCTCATGTCAGGTGAGGAGTCATATGCCTCGCTTATAGGTATCGAAATCCAGGGTCTCGGCAGCCTCTCAGTAGAGGCGCAGTACGCATTCACCATCGAGACGTCTTACTATGATTTTGACTGCACTTTACAAGAAGTGGGGGTTTCCATGAACCAATCTAAGATAAACTTTCCCGATTCTTGGGGAAATCTTTCTTATGTCTTTGGCTCTGGCTCTTTCAAGGTGACCCAAACATTTGCAGCGTTCGTCTGGTCCCCGGATCCGACGGCAATGTATGAGGAGGATATCGATGCTTGGCCGAATGAACTCCCAACAGGGTTTCTGGTTTTTTCAGTATTCAACTGGTGGCCGGAAGAGAATGATTACGACAATATGCTCCTTGACAACTACAACTGCACTATGCGACCAGTTATCCTTGAAGCAGATATTCTTTGTAATACCTCCACCATATCCACGACTTGTGGGATCACGCACCAAAGCAAGATCAACAATTTGTTTACCTCTAGAGATACACGCTATACTGACATTATGGGTGAATTATCCGCATCAAACATGACTGAGATGTGGCGATCAGTTGAAGGGAATACCGATCCATCGTTGACAAAAAATTATTTGTTGGATCGAAGCAATGGCGGATCTGGAGAAGACACTAATGCTGTCATGGACGGATTTTCGCGCCGCATGACTACAGTATTCAATACTTTTGTCTCTTCTGCGTTTTACTCTGACTATCACAGCTCCACATTCCCCCGAAGACTACCGTCAAAGGGAGACAGAAACCGGATGAATCAAGCATATGCATTCATTACTACTCAGGAGGCTATGTATCGCACTGATAGGAAATGGGCAGTATTGTTGGCGCTAACAACGTTATGTTTCGCGATTCTGGCTATCTTGGGACTTACATTGCAAGGCTGCATTCGAGGACCCGATATTCTAGGATTCGCAAGCTCCATGACGCGTGAGAATCCATGGTTGGACTTGCCACCAGGCGGAACAACACTGAATGGACTTGAAAGGGCGAGAGCTCTTGGGAAACTCCGGGTTCATCTGACAGATCTTCAGCCGACTGAGGATATAGGATACATTGTCTTCAAAGCAGCCAAAGTCAAAGCGCAGCCTCCCCGTCCTCCCCGTTTCTTGAAAAAGAAAGAGTGGGTAGAATTGAGCACAAAGAGGTATTATTACTAGATATGAAGGAAACAACAATTTTAAGATGAATGCAATTTTATTTTTATTTTTAATCCGTAATGCCAGATTGTATTGCCTCCGATAATGAAAAAAAAAAAAAAAAATCATGGGGATTATCTCAACGCCACTGTTGGGCAATGTTAGTGTTTGTGACCTTCAGCCGCACCTGAAACCGACACCACAGTTAGGAACTTTTTGTCTCACCCCCAGCCTGTCACGCACGTGAATTATCTCGCGTTTCAAAAGCAATGAAAGCTGCTTAATACACGACGCGTCCAACGACCTTTTTTTTTTCTTCATCAATATTGTCAGAATGAGTTCACAATCTATTTGTTGCGCCATATCCGGGGGCCCTACTGTGACCCCTCAATCCGAAAATGAAGACTACGATTATTACTCGACTGAATGGTTGTATCAAGTCAAGCTGATCACCCAGCACCGCAAGTCTGGAAGGTAAGCATCCCAGCCTCCCCGTGTTTCGCGAGATTTGACAGTTCTAGGGGCTTCATAATTCCCAAGGCCGAACGCGATGGTGGTCCCAATGAGTTTCGGGTCGATTTTGAGGAGAATATCAGGATAGTTCGTCAAGATGTTGAAGAAATGACGGTGTCAGTTCAACGGCAAAGAAAGGCCATTCCCATGCTGACTTGATAAGGTATGACGCGACCGTCCCCAGACCATAACTTCATTCACCGAAGTTGGCGCAATATACGGTCAGACAGATCGAATTGCAAGACCTCGTTACCCCGGCGTTAGTGTGCCGAGTCCACAGACCGTTGTGACCTGGATCGACTGCTCAAAGCCACTTGAGACTATTCTTGTTACGATGTGCCATAGTACAACGTCAGGAATCAAGTTTTTCCTTGACTCGAATGGGAGAAATGATGCTGGCGAAGATACCGTTGTTGTAGCTGTTTAGCTCATTGAGGTAAAAAAAAAAAAAAAAAGCCACTAAAGCTAGCCGAGAAGGCTCGTAAATGGAAGAAGCTAAAGGGGCTCACTCTTAGATAAGTGGTATTGCCATTGTCGAATTTGCAACCTTTCAAAAGCTAACCAAATCGTTAGTGATTTCAAATCTAGATACAGATAAGAGTATATTCACGAGATTGCGTTTCTGGCCTAAATCATTGGGATATATTAAAGGCCGGACAACTTCTTGTTTCTAAAGAAACAAATACACATTGGGAGAAATTAGTTCTAAAGAGATACAATGCTTTGTATTTACTGATATAATAGCTTTTTACACGTTATTATCT
>PVPY01000340.1:0-14625 GCA_002982035.1 Fusarium algeriense | reverse complement strand
CTGTGGGTGACGGACGTTAATGCCCTGCCTCTAAACAGTTCTCTCTCAATCTGTGAACCAAAAGTTACGATCGTTGCCATAATATTCTACATCTAGCCTGCGAGCGTTGGTATGCAGATCGCAATGGAAAGCATTGGAACTGATTTGAGCATGAGCTTCGTTGTCGCAGCACGACGTTCCCTCGTACAGCGCATGTATGACTTTGAAAAGAATGACAGACAAGGGTTTGAAGAATGAAAGGGAGCAGTGGTCAACTTCATTACTACATCTTTATTCAAGCTGGGTTGTGCGATATTTGTGCCATGATCAGAAGCGCCATGACGAGACGAAAAGCAGGAAGAAACGAAACCGATAAATCCTGTTGGGCAATGCAGGCAATTGAGAAGCCGGCCGTTGATATGCATGTTGTAGGCCCCAGGAATGAACATGATCAACAGAAACCCAGCGACAGCACACCAGGTGAACGGCTTGCGATGGACCAATGCACATTTTGTCTACGACCCGGAAAACACCTCAACTTTGTATTCACTTCCCAACCGGTCAGTTTCCATCCCCTAATCCCAAGTCCAGGCGCCGAAAATCGAGAAACCATCTCGATAGAAGCATCGCGTGAGTGGGCTGAACCACGGTGGTCGTACTCGTGAAGTTGGCGATGTATCTGAGAAAGAAGTCTCCTTGTTGTCGCTACACTTGACACTTGGCGTTGGCTTTGAAGTCGAGGTCAAGTTGGGTCTTGATCGGAGGGGCATGGATGTGCCGCTGGCAACGAGGCCGACGTGATGGAAGGTTGGATGCCCTGACAGATGTCAACAGCCCTCTCAACAGGCGGCGTAGCTTGACTTAGGAGACAGCCTTTACGCCTCTCTTTCGCCGTAGGCCTTGACGAACGCACCTCTGTTTCTGGGGCGGTTCACTAGTAGTGATACCAAATGGGTCAAGAAGATTCCTGCTTAAGAGAATGTGCCAACGGAGCTCCGGAAACCTGGCCAGCCGCCCACCAATTGACCTTGACTTATATGAGTGCGTTTCCTTGTCGAGATGTCAAAGGAACCGATGAGTTTGGCTTCCGTGGTGGAAGTGCGATCTGCAAAGCGGCACCAGAGCGCAAAGGTATATGGTAGTAACGGGAATGACTCTTGGCGCAGGTATTCGACGAAGTTAAGTTGTCGAGGCGGAGCGGAAAGGAGGAAGGGCAAGGTCAAGCCTTTGCAACAGCGGTGTTCCAATCTTCGTAGTCCAAGCTTCGTAGTTGGAGTGGTTCTTGAGGGGCTGTCCCTGAATGTCGTTGCGCCTGTTGGTCCATTCCACGGTGGAGGAGGTAGTCTGAGGGGCATGGCGACGATGGCGACGATCTCAGGTGTGGCTCGTAAGCATCGGACTTTGGTTCGACGGCTTTGCAGCCTAAGTTAGTCGTTCTTAGGAGTACTCCAAATCCCGATGCTCCTTGGATGCGAAGTCATACCTGTTTGAGCGGGGAAATGGGGCTCAGGATGTTCAATATGTAACTGATTGCGGCTCGGGTTTTGTATGCTGATCTGGCTTGACGCCCTTCCATTTGGCGGCACAAGACTGCGGTTGGTCAGGCAAGGCGATGGATGCGTGAGTGAATGGCGTCACGGCATGTGCCGCGACACACTCGAATTGCCCAACCTTCATCGGCTTCAGCTTGAGTTTTGCACGGCTGTTGGGCTCGCGGCCATTCGCTTGGGCGGCATGACGGCTGTTGTTCATCAGTAGCAAAATTGCCACGAGGTGATGTTGCAGTGGTCCACTATAACTCCGAGGCTTCGCCAATACAGGGTATCAGACGAACTGGGGCACAAAGGGGGGAAGAGGTCTGTTGTATGGTGACAGAAAGATTCGTCGATTGATCCAGAAGCATTCGTTGGCTGGTAGAAAGAGAAGGCGAGAGGAGGAGGAAGGACCGAGTAGGGGTAAGTTGCGGGCGCAGGCTCATGTGGTGAAGGCCTCAACTCAGCCTTCAGGTATGAGGTAAAAGCTGAGGATAGGACGATGATGCCAGCTGCCCGCCAGGTGATTCGCGTAGGAACTCGATGCCGGCATGCTTTTCGACTAAGGCTGTTCGTCGTGCTCGTGTAGTGGCAGGCGGGGATACTGTCATTCGACCGAGCCACAGCGTGACCAGCTGTCTTGGTGGCTCCAGCATCAGAAGCCTTCTTACTCTTGTGGAAATTGAAGCCGGATGTTTCATCCACCTCGAGCTCGCAGATGCCGTGGCGAGTTCGACAGGGATAGGAGGTATTGCCAGGTATTTGATAGGCGGCCGGTTGTTCCGTTAAGTCACGCGAGCCCTGATATGCGGTCAATTGCCGAGTCAAACGGCCTGTGGAAAGCAACATACCTAGTGACATGTTTCATCTAGATGCCCAGAGCTGAGCCGGGCTTGTTTCAAGAGGCAAAGGACTACCTGCTTGGCTGACAGTGAAGCTCCGAGACAATTTAGTGACCTTGCGAGGAGGTTGAGAAGCCTCAACTGCGGGGTCAACTGTTGTAGCAGGTCTTATCAAGATTCTGGCTTGCAAGGTATGTTGCTGGGTGAGAGTGTTAGTGTCGCAAGCCGATAAGACCTCCCTTAGGCGTTTTCGACTTGCCTGATTCCTCTGTGTGCCAGCCATAGCTTCTTCAGCCAGCTTCACAGCTATAGTTCTCTTTTAATCAACTTGTTCTTTCGGAGAACGTGAAGCAGAGGGCTCGGGATTATGTGAAATGGTCTGCGGGCGTATAGGAGACTCTGACTACCGATGCAACCGACTGATGGGAACAGAAAGTGCCAGCAGCACAGTGTTCGGGGGTCCATACGTCTTCGTATCGTCGCTCGTTGCTTCTTGATCGCAATCAAAGCCTCGGTTCAGGCAAAGCACCCATCTAGGTATCGTGGGTCAAAAGACATTTCGCAACAGCATACGAAGCTTTCGCTCGAACATGCGAGGAGGTGTGCTGGAAATACTGCTGGAGCTTGGGGTTCACCCGAGCGAGACGTGAGACCGTTGACCGCGTGAAGTGGTGGTGGAGGAATACGACTGGGCGCGGTCGTTATCGTTTAACCTTCGCTTGGCTACTCAAGATGGGCGACAGCTTTCCATTGGCGTCGATGGCAGACTTTCGGTTGCTTGGCTCGGATGCCACGCCGGGAACACGAATGGATAATGCCATATTGGCTTCCTCACCTTGATAGGGAAGGCGCCTTTGCTACCTACCCAGGTACGAGGGTGCTGATAGGAGACATGCCTTCTTATCTTGGTGATTATGATCTGAATTGTGCTGCCGAGTCAAGTTGAGGATAGTGAGCGATTGTTAGGTGAAATGATTATTGACAAGTCGAGACGTTGGGATCTATGCGCTTGTCTCGCCCGGCATTCATGTGAGCTTGAGTCTAGGCATTGGTGCTTTGTCTAGTTAGTGCTAGGGGCTTGTTTCTGGTCGGCGGTCGAGATAGAACTTGCAGATAAGAGCTCGGGGGAAGAACCTGTACCAGGCGCTTGTCAGCCTAGGTGTAAGAGCCTCGCGGGTAAGGAGAGGCATGGATGAAGCCTACTAAGAATCCCCAGCTCCGTTGAGCGCCACTGGCTGATGTTCTGAACCTTGTCCGCGCGCTGTAACCATGAAGAGAGGGAGCGCAGCGTCAAACCCAAGAACGCCGGTGTGTAGACATTGGCCGCGACTTGTCGGAGAGGTCAATCACGGCCGTCGGGCCTTGGATCATGGTGGAGGAATCTGTGCAAGAATGAATCAGTGAAAGTTCGACTTTGCGACATCTTTTCGTCGGCGTTGATGCCCGGGCGCTACCTGGTGCTGTTGCTGAAGTTTGGGCTGCAGAGCTGGTACTAAAGCTAGGGCTAAGGCTGGTTGATGTGATGTGATGTGATGTGATGCCTGAGGCACTATTTTCTTTGTCAGCCGCCCGATAAAATCACAACCCTACCTAGCCTGACCCCTGTACAACCACATCATTATTATCACTTGTCAATCTGTCAATCCACCATCGACAAACTTGAGCAAACCCAATCGTAAAAACCGGACCTTGACCGCCGAATTCGTCAGCACCAGTTCGCAGCTGTCCTTTTGGATCCGAGAGTGCGCCTTTTGCGTACTGCACTCAGTACAGCCCTCAGGGGTATCAAATGTAAAATCGGTACTTCTTACTAAGAAATTTAATAGCCAATCTTCTCTGATCTGCTTGTAGATCAGCCCAGTATTATCTCCATATATATACTAAGCCTATGATATCTTATTGGTGTTTTTAATTCCGTTGTGGCAAGAAATACCTAAAAAATCGCGGAAATGCACATTTGATACCCCTGCGGACTGTATCTTGTGTACCTTCTCTTAGCCGAAAATCAGGCCTAGATTTAGGTATCTCTGACAATGCAGCCTGCAGATTGCGTGCAACCTGACGTCACTGCTATGCCTCCTTGAGGTTATAAATGTGGCGTACTACTCAACAGTCACCTTGGCGCCATTTTGGCAGCTCTCAACATGGACCCAGGTGCTGAGTTTGGAAGGTTTTAATGGTGAAGTCATATCTTGCTGATGAGGTTAGCCGGAAAAGATGTATCAAAGGCGGACTTTGCGGGAGAGGCGCTGTGGCCTGTCGTGGCGCATCCTCTTCACGCGAATATGAAATTGTTGAAAAGAAGCGTTTTCCATGTTGCGATCAAGTTTAAATTCCGGATGGAAACAACAGATCAAGCACAAGAGACCCGACGCATAAGCCCCCAACGGTCGCTTATCTAAGGTACACTCTTGGTACCCCACCAAAGCCCGCTGGGTGCCATCAATTGACTGCTGTCGGTCGGAATTAGGTGCCGTTAGTAAGAATAGGCTCTGTAAATTAATTGCTGTTTCATATACCCAAGTTGGATGGCCAGCGAAATGGCGGCGAGGTCTCCGATCTGTGAGCAATATGTCTCGGATTCTCGACGTCAACAAGTTTGATGAACCCATCAGCGAGTGAAGGAAAGTATTGATGGGACTGTAGTTTGGTGATGGACGATTTGCTTATAAGGTGCGTTGACAATATCATCTTTTCCAAGCTTGTACCGGCCACTGCCTCGGATTCCAATGCGTCCAGAACCTCGACGCGAGTCACTCAGTTGAACATTACACCGAAGGGAAGAGTGATGGCAATAGTGGTTGGGGATGGAGATGGGGATGATTTATGCTAAGAGAGAGGCTGGTGGTGCAAGCATTGGCGACAGCAGAGAGCGTGGTGGTGAGAAAACGATGTCGATGGAAGCTGACGATAGAAAGAGACCGATAAGGTGAGTGTGATTGTGAATGAGATGGATGGGATGCAGAGTGGGCTTCCGACACCGGTAACCTTCTAGCACGGTCTGAAACAACATAAGGTACCAAAGATGTTGGCCAGCAACAGGCGAGAATGGTATCGTCTTCCTCGGGGAATCTGAGCGTCTCACGAGGAAGGTCCCAGCTCAAGAGAGGATTGACAGTTTAGTCAACATGTAAGGCAAGGGCCTCGGCAACCATTTGGTGGCCATCATTAGTGCGTACACGGCCAACGGGGTAGTGGTCTTGGGCCGGGCTTTTATGTTGGGTCTCAGTAACCACGGTGTTCTATGGAGGTGCCCGGTGCAATTCTTCTCGTCATAGCGCCATCTTGCTACAACGTAAGGACCCCGTGTATGAAACCGCCCCCCCATCCACAACTCCAAGGCCGAACGTCACGAAGAGGGAATGGGTTCAACGTGATGATGGACGAGAGGGGGATGATGAATATTTGCCTGACCTACCCACTGTGGGATCTTGTCCCTCCGCTCAACATGGATAGGATCATTACCACGCATCTTGGTTCATGTATCGGCAATCAAGAGACGGTGGGACTCGCTGTTGTCCCTGTGGATGCTCTACGAAATACGCTGGTAACCGACTCCCTCGTTTATCGACGGCAAATCCTTGGTCGTCATCTCGCTCTCTTCCGTGTGCACTTATTGCCGCGTACCCTGGTGGTTTTCCTTTCATAATACTCGCCCCTTATTCACGAACGAACGAGCCAGCTTCCCAGTTTTCACGGCGCTTGAAGCGAGAAGCTAAGGCGACTACTCCCCAATAGGATGCCATTCCTGTCTCGCATATGAAAGTTGCCACGTGGTCAAAAATTGCCTTTTCTGCATCAGGACGAAGAATCCGGACCTTGGGAACTCGGCCATCGCGTCGATCCTCATAATCCAGCGATTGCGGCAAATCTCGCTTTACTTCGGCAGAGAATCGTGCAACCAAGCCGAGAATTTCTGTATGACTCTCCATCGGTCTGGGCTATGGTCGATTGGTCGCTGTTGTCCAACAGTGTATATAAGTTCGAACTTGACACTAAAGTTCTCGTCACTCTCATCCACCACATCTCTGGAGGAAGTATCGAAGAATTTCCGGACCTCCATCATCTTCTCGGCAACGCTAGATTTGTTGTCGAGTTGGCGTTCCAGCTGCATCAACTGAAAAGACAATAGGTGCTCCGGTTGAACGAGTAGGAAGCCTCCCTCTTGCATGCATTCGCTTATAAGTTGGTGAATGATCTCTGCTCGAGATTCGTTCATGCGAACATCCCTATAGAATGGCGACTGATAGACTGGGCGATCAAGCAGACCAGATAACTTGGGGGTCAACATCTGGTGCAGTTGCTTAGCTCGTGGCTTGGCCACGATGACGCGAATCAGTTTTGAGCCATCTCCAAGAGCAGCTGCAACGCTGGGAACGATGACAAAAGACTTTCCTTCTCCCATATTCAACTGCAGGACTAGACCGAGAGCAGAATCTAGTTCGAGCCTGCCAGGTCAAGCATTTGCGAGCCTTGTTGTTATTCGAGGATGGGAAAGTTGACCAGCCTATCAGGATGTTGGAGTCCTTACTCATCGAGACAGACGAGAAGCACAATAACAGGGCCCTTCAGTGGGTTCGACTTGACCTCGCATACATGCTCCGATACAGAGGGGGAGAAGGAGATGAAGATTTAGCCAGGTCACTCTTTGACGGTATAGTCACAGATCAGACGAATGATCTCAATGATGAACCTGATCCACCGCGATGGCTGGAGGTGGCGGAAGGGGCGCTGGAATTGCTACGTGTAGGAAATACGGATGCAGCAAATGATCTTCTCCGAAAGGACAAGTTGCGTTGGGCTCGTGAGGAGGCTTTGTGGATGTGGTTGGGGGTGCCGGCGGCTGATACGGGATGGATGAGATTGCCAAAAGGCTTGGGTGATGACAATATGTGACTTATATACTAGCAGTTATCAACACTGCCTTGTCTTACTGTTCTTGATCTTATACTCTCATTTTGTTTCACCTTGGCCACGTGGAAACTGAAAAAAACAGATATGTGCCATTAAGAAGCCAGTGATGGCTTAATGTACCTTGTCATGAATCTTATTATGGCTAAAACCTTGTCCCACGATACAGAATTGAACGTGGAAGTAAGCTTGACACATTAAAGATCTTTACGCACTACATGTTCTAGCTCGTGCATGTTTGCCTCTCGGGACACTATGAATCAATGTTAGTTGTTTCATTCAAAGTGTTGGTTAAGCAATTGGATATTCTTGTGCTACACCCATGCTTGGCACATGATAAACCATGCTCACCAGTTGAGAATAACTGGCATAACCCCCCATCTCGGTCACTCAAGGTGCTTGCATTGCCATTGCCTCCTTGCTGGTTGCTTGGATTATGTTCACGATATGAGTAGTTCGGGCTTCCTCGATCACCTGCAAACGGAGCATTGGCGTATCCCCGCTTACCTCCCAAACTCCCAACTAAAGTAGCAGGTTGATCGACGGCGCGATTTCGAGGAGGTAACGGTCGTGAAAGGTCTCGTTGTGCCCATGCCGTAGTTGTAAAAATGCACCTTCTGACTAGCCTCTCGGGCCAGTGCGTCAGCAGCCTGTGCCTGCATAAGCCGGCCACGAGGGCATTTCTAACCCCTCCACCAAATTCATCCTCAACACCAAAAGCTGAACTTCTTCAACCTCACAACAGGAACAGGATCCTGCATTTACAATACAAAGAGAGCCCTCAGGGGAAAATAAACTCGCGCATCTTATTCCACAGGTTCATTTCACTATCCTGCGTCATGTCTGGACTCATCTGACTTTGAAGCCCCATACACCCAGATTTCGCCAACGAGAGTCGTTCCTTGAAGTTTTCGTTCAAGCTGTTATAATAAACAGCTCTCGTGCTCTTACTAGTGACCCATTCAAAGCAGACCTCTATCTTTTCTGCCTCTGCCCTTCTAAAAGACCTGCTCGGTATATCCTGTACAGCCCGCTGTATGTCTGCCCCGACAGGTCTCTGGCCTCTCTGTCGACTGACTACCAGCGAAGAGACTGCGTGTGAGATAGTACCAAGACTGCTCTGCTCACCAGGGCGATGAGGTCGCTTTACCTGTGGCGATGAGCCTACGGAAAAGTCGGGTCGTTGGCTGGGCATCAGAGGACGGCTAGAAGGTGACTGTGACGCGGGCGCGAGGGTCAGTGTGACGCCGCGGAAAGAGGTCTGCGACTGCGAGTAGGTCGGTGATAGTCTTCCAGATGCTTCATACGCTGACAGCTGACTATTTTGAACCAGGATTTCGTCTTCCGCCTCGTTATTATCGTCATCACGAAGGGTTGATAACCGCCTTGGGTCTGTAGCCTCGACCGCCATAAGTCCAACTTGCTGATTACCTCCAAACGCTCGCCAATACAGATCAGCAGGCTTCAGCCCATTGTTCTTCATACGCTTGGCCGAGCCACCGTGCTTCTGCAGCCACCGCTGCCAATTCTCATCGGTCGTATGGAAGCAGCCGGTCTCATGATTATATCCGGCGTCGCTTGTGTCTCTTTCCATCGCACAAAAGGCCCCCGAATCTTTCAGAAGGTCGGCTACTCTCCGTGAAACCCGGTTGAAGTCGAATACAAGGGGTGAAATCGTTCCGTAAGTTCCTCAGCTAGCCGAGTATATGACCTTCATTAGCACTGACTTCTCATTCTCTAGCTCCCCTGCAGCCCGTTTGGCGCCGTAGGATTCAAGAAAATCTTCTATCTGTTCTCTAGTCCACCGCGGCTTGGTATTCGGTCTCTCAATGTCTCTCCGAGGAGGTCATCGTGTCCTTTTTTGGGACGCTGTTCGTCAATGTAAAGGGGGTTGACTCGGAACAGGCTGGCCCGAGGCCGTCAGCTCGTTGGCTGATGGTTGAGTCTCATCTTCGGCTTCACTGGCGGTTGAGATCTCTTCCTCGGGCCGGGGCGGAGGGGTAGATCGCTGTGACGAGGCAGGCATTATTGTAGGCTTCTGATTGTATGAGATTACAAGGCTATGGCTAACTTCAACCAATTCCTCACAGTCACGCCGCATGCCCCGTCTTCTGCTGATCGCAACGAACACGCGCAAGCAGCATATGTCGCAAACATCTCGGCTCGCCTGAGTTTTGGCGCGCTATTGATATTTCCCCTTACCAATAAACATAAGCACGAAACTCAAGCTCCTACCCCCAATTCCTGAACTGGCAGAGGATGAGCGAACACCGAGCGCGCGAAACAGCGACTCCCCGAAGCCGCTGCTCCAACTTCAACCTGCAGAAGCCTTCCCTCCTATAACTCAGCAGAAGAGCCAGTAGAATTCTGCTCCTGCACAGTCAGTGCGCCAAATGACAGAACTCCCAGAACCAAACACAAACACGCCGCTGAGAAACTATGACACCGACAGGTGAGCGACGAGACGAGATCACTGAGTAGACATCGGAGACGAACCTAAACCAACCAGCGAACTAGACGTTGATTTGGAAACTCACAAGTGGGACACAAGGACACGGGAGACACAGACAAGCTGAGCCAGGCTAATAGGGCATCAACTGGGAGCAAACTGGGACACTCGATACACGAACTCTATGGACACAGACGAGCGTCTCGGTGGAGGGGCACGTCTCGGTGTACTGCTCCTCCACCGAGGCACAGAATACGCGAACTCCATGTCAGCAGGGGGACAACCCAGAAGACAGAAAGTACATGACGACACTCAAGACACAAAACTCATTGACGGACAGGCGTGACGAGGTAAGGCGCGCGGGGTGCGGCAGCTCTTGGCCAGTTACAACTCTAAATAACACATCTCAAGGACAGGAGTGACCAAGAGCTCGGGGGACCAGCTGGACGCGAGCGGCTGAACCTGACTCGGCAGGCGGGAGTTGGGAGAGTAACGTTGAGCAGAAGGAGGCGCCGGAAGCTGAGGCCCTCTGGTGGCAGGAACATGGAGGAAGAAACGACTGATGGCGGAGACCAGCTTGGTTAGACATGAGAACCAGGAGACTCTGAGTAGTCATGGGAAAGATGGGAGAACACCAAGGAGAGCCGAAGTGGCGAACACTTGAGTTTGTGGACGGTGCATTCCAGTATTTGACCATGCATTGAACCCACGAGCCTAACGCTCATGGGGACAGCGAATCCAACAACCAGCGCCGCGATGGAGCACCGTGACAGGATGTTATATAGCCTTGGAGGACCGTGCTCGAGTGGTCATCAATCTCGTTTGCTTTAGAGCTTGAGCCCGCCATCGCGAGCGGTGCTGATGCTGGCGCTGTCTCTTATCATTCTCGAACTGGAAGCAAACATCAAGCATAACCAATCAAGACACATGTTCAGACTGCCACCCAACAGATGTATTGATCTCGTATCCGATATTGCTATCGCCAATGCAGCCTCGGTCGCTCATCAAGCACCGACAGATAGATCACCTCAGCAGTCAGGAGCATGCTTCTTCGGCATTGCGTACGCACTCCGGTGCAATCAGCTGGTCGTCACAGTTTCTCCCTCAAGGCTTTTATTTGTTCTCCGGAGCCAGTAGTTTTCGTCAGTCCAGCAAAATACATTTCCACCAAAAACCGTCAGGCTCCTGCCAGCAGCCAACAGCGCATACAGCGCGTTTCGTTCCCGTCCCCCAGCCGATCTCACAAGCATCCATCACATTCATTGCTTCCAAACAGCAGATCTCTTTATTCCCAGCAGCACACTCAATGGCCTCACAAACTCCTCTGACAAATGCTCTTGGTTGTAATGCAGTCAAATATGGAGACAGGCAAATACAAAAGAACTGGCAGAAGAGGGAACTCCTTGTTGTACAAGATTGTGTTGTTTTGTCATTTGTGAGGCAAAAGCTTGCGTTTGTCAAAGGCGACTTTGGTTCCAAGGTCTAGCTCTTTCTCATCATGGACACTCGGCATTCTTATTGCCATCCTTCGACTTCCGTGCATCTTCATCATCATCTTTCTCGTTTCTCCCTCGGGAGAGTCCGCCGCCGCTCGCCGATTCGAGTCCATAATTGCAGAGCATCATCTCTCGCCGCCGACTTCGCCGTACCGAAAGTCACAATCCCTGATCTGGCGTACCGCTCAAGCCACAGCCCGTTATGCAGCGCCAAAGCCTGTCTAACTCCGTCTCTGTATCCAGCGCGTCATGAGCCACACCTATCAATCTTGGCTTCTGTGTCGGTCCTATTAGCCGTACTTCTCTCCTGCGCGTACAAACAATCATTGATGGCTCTGCGACATGGAAGAGCAGTGACTAGTCAGACGGAGTGAAGCAATCCACGGAGCGAAGCAAAGCAAAGCGAAGCGATCTACCAAGCGAAGCGAGGCCAACAAAGTGAAGCGATCTATAAAACGTTGGCCGATGGCGATATCGCATATTCTAACAAGAGGCCTGTTTTGTTGTCGCGGTTAACAGAGGTAGGGAAGATATCAAGATAAGGAGATAGGATATGAGGAATAGAATACGGGCAGTTGACAATGGCGATTTGCGGCTTGCACCAACATCATCGTTGTTGGAACACAGGCTGAAGGAGCCAAATGGAGGAATGAGTCCCAATGAAGACAGGCAGATAAAGATGGCCAATGACTGAAGGTAGTGCATCGTCGCAGAAGAGCAATAGATAGTCGGGTCAATGGGGGAAGCATGCTGGGAACAGGCGAGCACACGAGGCAGGCGAGCGTGGCTATGAACGTGAGCTGGAACGTCATAGACAGTTCTTGTGACATTGTGAAGTATGACAACCTCAAAAGAAATATAAACCCAAGTCCTGGTCTTGTGGAGGATCCGTGGAACGGCTTTGCTAACGGCCTGACTTCCGTAACTTAGCCAAAGCAGGATTTTACCGAAATAGACTAGGTTCCGGTGGCAATCGGATGGTAATCATAAATGGCGCGAAAGAGAGGAGCATTGGTTCCCGTGTCATTATTGCCAGCTTCGATACTGAACCCCAGAGCATTGGTGTGAACAATAAGGAGCAAGGCAACGACGGCGCCGACGATGATGACAACTGGAAAAACCATATACTTTCGCCTCCATCGCCAGGCCCATCTTCACCCTCCACCATCGCCGAATCTGAGCCAGCCCTCTCTGCCCCTTCTTCACCATCAACACCTTTCTATCCTCCTCCTCCTCCTCCTCCTCCTCCTGTCTCGCCCAGCTTACAGCGCTGGACGGCTGCCGCATCTACCATTTTCGCATCAGTTGCCCCAGCACGCTCAGAACCATGTCGGCCTGTTGAGCAGCAGACCACCCAAACAGGCACTAACAGCGATGTTGTGCGGGATTGGTTCAGTGGTCAAACGGCGAGGGATCTTCTCGGTGCGTCGATGGCATCGGTCCCCCTCCGGTCCGAGAGTCGGCGGCGAGGGAGTGCCAGGTTGGTGGTTCGACGACAGGTATATTTGACGCATCGGCATCGGCGGGTTGTGCGGGTGGATGACTTTAGCTGGAGGAGGGAGCTCGTTCAATTAGATAGATGATAGATAATACATCCGAATTGTCCTCCAGCTCTTGACTTCGCTGAAAACTCGTCGGACTGAGCAGTGTGCGTATCGCCGGTACCTGACAATGGGCCGAACTCTTGGTGCCAGCGCGCGACTCCGACAAGTTCAGCTTGGCTTTTATACTCCTAGACGGTGACCGCGCCATAGCGCCGCTCTCGCGCTTCGTTCGTTGAGTTGAGTGAAAAATCGTCAATTAGCATTTCTATGCCCAAACCGGATTTGTCTGACGGTGTTTCGGACCTCTCGAGAAGGGTCATCGGTCATCAATTGCCGTCACGCGATCTAGTTTTGCAGGGCTATTGTCTCAGCGTGTGTAGTCCATTACAGCCCTCTCGGCGCGGCGTAGCGTGGCGGATCAGGGTGAGGAGAGGTGGGCTTCAGGTCAGGTCGGGCGTTCGTTCCTCCACTATTGTGTTGCGTTGCAGTGAGGTGGGTGTTCTCGGTCCGGTGCTGAATATCATGGAAGTTTTGCGCGGTAGCCATTTAGGGAATCGAACCGAGGGACAATTGCGACGAGATGCATAGCCAGCGATGCATGTCGGAGGAGGACGGAGTGCTGCCGTTGCAGAATGACCCAGCGTAATGTGTGTGTTCAGTCGGAGATGGGATCGTAATCGAGTTGTCTAGTCGCTTTGGTCGAGGTGGGCTTCGGTCGAGATGGGTGGACTGTGATTCGCGTTGGGGCTAAGGGTTTTCTCTTGCAAGCTCATCCCTCTGCTCGAGGGTCCAACTTGATCAGGGTATTGATACGCATGATGCTGATGCAGGCCTCATCGGCACTCTTGAGCTGTCGAACCTTGCTGAGGCTGGGCTCAAGGCACCCATCTTGATCGACTTGAAGGAGAACAGCTGATTTGTTAATTCCCGGGGGGGGTTGCTGGCCATGAGTCTGATCGCGTTAGCGATAGCGCAAATGGCGATGGTGTTCGGAGAGCGTACCGCTGAGGCTTTCTCCGTATCTTACCGAGAACGGTGCAGACATCTGGAGACAGATTCGGCAATTGCTAAATTTCCCGGGCATGGCGAAGGACAAACATGTTCCAGCTCTTCTCAAATTCCATACGCAGAGCTGTCCCAGCAATGTGCGAGCGGTCCGAGTTTTCGGTCGTTATTGATTGGGAACCCTTCGCTTTTGCAAGGAGGCTCTTATCGTTAATCACCGAAGAGTTCTCCGGAAGTAGCATTGGACTCTGCGACATTTTGACGTGGTCAGGCCATCTTATGCGCTTGTTGAGTAGTGGAATCAAGCGGCGGGGGTTCAGGTTGACGGTCGGAGCCCAGGGGGGCTTGGAGGAGGATTCGTGAGCGCCTAGGGAAGAGGCGTCGTTGCGAGGGTGTAAAATTCCAGTGCCATTCGTAGCTGCCCGAGTTCGGCTTTATACGTGGCGCCAACTATTGTGAAATTGAAGGAGAAGAATGACGAGAAGCACGCATCGAGTCGCATGCGGGTGACTGTGATGATTGCGTGAGAGCAATTCTTGCGACAGAGCGAGCAGGTGAGCTTACCTGGCAGAAACGACGACTCAGAAGAGCAGGCGGTGACAAAAGGCGGGGTTGCAGTACAGATCACGGAAATAAAAGCGGAATTCTAAAATACTACGTCACCCCTTGCACTTTAGAGCGGTGGTGCAAGGGGAGGCTGAGAGTCCGCGGGCCAAGCAGTTATCTACAACCATTACATTATTTACGCACTGGATCAATTTTGTAACATTTCTTCTTGTCGCGAGCAGAATCACCTAGAATTATGCAGAACCGTGGTCTGTCTTGTAGGGATTCTGTGTAAGAACCTGTCGTCTCCGAAGCTGCTGA